>CAIGQW010002378.1:536352-581140 GCA_903798125.1 Danio choprae
CCGAAGCGCATTTGGAAAAAAACACATTCTGGGAGCGCGTGCTGCCATACCTCGACTGTGATATGCAAGGGGTCCACGATCTGCCAAATCATAAGGGACAGGATGTCGATTACCAGCAGGACCCCGACTGTGGCGTAGAGCTTCCAGGGCTCCAGGTGCTGCTGGGATATAAAAACACCACCAATCAAGCTTCCACACGGGACAGTGGAAGAAGCAGCTTGTGCGGTGATTCATGACATCATAAGGAGTGAAAGTGCAGAAAGCTCGAAGGGAAAACAATGGACCATTATCAGGATGCCAATTCAATCTGCCACACGGTGGCCGCTTTTTATGGTTTAAGTAAAGAAAGTGTCCTTAATGGATTTCTGCTGAGGCCATACGCTGTGAGAAAATCAATACTCGTTCTTTTTTTGTAGCAGGGATGGTGTTTGTGAGCAATTAAACATAAAAAGCGTTTATTTAAAGAGCGACATAAAAAGCGTTTATGTTCTCTTATCTCCACTTTTGAGAGCTCATAAACCTCAAACATACCTTCATGACGGCGGGGGATGAAAGAACGTGCACATAGCCAGACAACTGATTCAAGGAATTTTCCAGGTTCAAAACAAGTTAAGCTCCATATATGGCCTGCTATTGATTACCGCAGAACTTTGACTCAAACATCTGTTTTCACAATGATAAGCAATAAACATGAATTGACAATGACAGATTCTGTGTGGTTTAAAAGCAAAAAAATGTGATACTTATATAAAGTTTTAGTGTTCTAACTGCCTATTGAGGTGAATGAGCTTCTGGTTTTGTAATATTGTATATATTGTAGATACATTTGTATCTTGTTTGTATCTTGTATCATTGTTTACCTGCAGAGACCTCTGTCATGCTTTAATATACAGTATCATACTGTATGAAAGCTACAGGGATTAGTGCTAGGAAATATTTAATAGCAAACATCAGCTATAAAAATATTGAATATAATATTGCTTAGGGGGGTGACATGATGGCTCAGTGGTTAGCACTGTTGCCTCACAGCAAGAAGGTCGCTGGTTCGATGCCCGGTTGGGTCAGTTGCCATTTCCGTGTGGAGTTTGCATGTTATCCTTGTTCACGTTGGTTAACTCCAGGTGCTTCGGTTTCCCCCACAGTCCAAAGACATGTGCTATAGGTGAATTAAATAAACTAAATTAGCCGTAGTGTATGTGTGTGAATGAGTGTGTATGGATGTTTCCCAGTACAGGGTTGCAGCTGGAAGGGCATCCGCTGTGTAAAACACATGCTGAATAAGTTGCCAGTTTTATTCCACTGTGGCGACCCCTGATGAATAAAAGGACTAAGCCGAGGGAAAATTATTGAATTAATGAATATTGCTTAGACAAGATTAGTGAAAAGGCTCATTAAGGTTGATTAAAGATATAGTAAAAATTTTATATTTTAAAGTATTGTTTTAGGTGGTTCATTCCACAGTGGCGACCACTATAATAAGATGATAAATAAGAGACTAAGCCGAAGGACAATGAAGAAAGTATTGTAATAATTTTAAATGGTAGTTATTGATTTTAGTATATTTTAAAATGTAGGACTTCAGTCAATTTTGTAACATGATCCTTCAGAAATCTTTCTAAAATAATGATTTGCTGTTCAATTAACCTTTCCTATTGTGATCAATGTTGAAAAGCAGATGTGCTGCTTAAAAGATTTGTGTAACCTGCAATTTCTGAACAATGTAATAAACTTTTTTCGTATGATTCTTTAGTGATGAAAGTTCAAAAACATTTATGTTTTTAAATCAATTTAATGCATCCTTGCTGAATAAATATATTATTTACACAAACTAAAGTAGTGTAATAATATAGTTTATAATTAATCTCAAGGCTTATTATCCCTATAGGCTTTTTTGTTTTGAAATCATCTGTCATATTCACTTGTGTTGAATCCGAAACAGTTCCTTTAACATCTTGCATAAACAGAAAAAACAACACATTTTTATTGTTTTGGGCAGTGGATACCTTTTATGCTTTCTCACACAATAAAATACCCATAACAGACTTCTTTTTTTTCTCTTAAAATAGAATGTTTGTCCCAAATCTTTCTTTCCATAGTATGGTCTGCAGAAATCCTGAAACTATTCTTTATTCAAATACTTCCCTTTCATATCCCTGACAATGACTCTGGAAATGGCAGTTCAAACAAACTTACTGATGCTTATTTTGTTGCTTACAAAATGGAGAATTCTCAACAGTGATGCACCAGTCAAAGAAGCAGATTTGAAAATGACAAAACTGTCAATTCAATGCCTTACTGCACATCATAGATTGTGTCCCAGTCTTTGAATCCTTTCTTTGTGTAAATGCAGAGAGCTCTAGAGGGGCACATGACAAGCTCTTCTCCACTAGCAGACAGACGCTCATGAATACTCAATAAAAGGCATTGTGTATTTATCCTGAAAATACCTTCTCTGTCTTTATCTCATTCTCTGACTCTTCATTTAGTTATTATGATTGCTTTTGTATAACTGCAGACATGATGCCTACATTGAGAAAAAACTATTTTCCAGTATATATATCTAAACATCCTAACAACAGCCTTGAAAGCAAATTAAGATAAAAAATAAACATTTTATTTAGAGACATTTTTCATACTAAAATCAAACAAAATGTGAAGTTTACGCACATTTAACAATTAGTAAAAAATGAAATATACTACTCTACCGCTTTTCTAAAAAAGCTAAATCTTTGTAATATGATGATTTGCTGTTCAAGACACTGCCCAATATTTGCATTTCCGAGATTCTATGATCAAGCATCATTCATTTAATAATATCAATGCAATATAATGCTTTTGTAACATTGAACAAAATGTGTCTATGGTCACTTTTGAACAGTTTCCTTGTTTAACAAAAAGATAATAAAAATATTGTTATATATAGTTATATATATATTTTTACTGGAGAAAATCAGTAGCACCAGCAAACAATGCTAAATACTTCCACAGCATTTACAAATCTTACAGTTCATTTTATAATTTGATATTTATTAGTTAATAATTATTTATAAACTAATTTTTAAAACCAAAAGTTGTATTTCTTTAAATATTACTTAATACACTTCTGACAATGAATGAACACTAGTATTTGTATTCATTAACATTACCTAAGATGAATCAATCCTACAAAACTAAAATGCTTATGTGTAAGTCAGTACATAAACACACTAATGTTTATATTTTAGTATATTTCATTCATGGGCCTTACAGTGGCGCAGTGGGTAGCACGTTTGCCTCACAGCAAGAAGGTCGCTGGTTCGAGCCTCGGCTGGGACAGTTGGCGTTTCTGTGTTTGCATGTTCTCCTCCGGGTTTCCTCCGGGTGCTCCGGTTTCCCCCACAAGTCCAAAGACATGTGGTATAAGTGAATTGGGTAAGCTAAATTGTCCGTAGTGTATGAGTGTGTATGGATGTTTCCCAGAGATGGGTTGCAGCTGGAAGGGCATCCGCTGCGTAAAGCATATGCTGGATAAGTTGGCGGTTCATTCTGCTGTGGCGACCCCAGATTAATAAAGGGACTAAGCCGAAATGAAAATGAATGAATATTTCATTCATTCATTCATACAACAATTTTCCTACAGCTTAGTCCCTTATTTATCAGGGGTCGCCATAGCAGTCATAGCAGAACTCTTATGGCATTTTTCCAGCATATGCCCTTCCAGTCGCATATTTCAGTATATTCTAATTGAAATATACTGCTTAAAACAGGTTTTGTCTAGTGTGAGAGGGTGTGTGTTGATGGAGTGACTGCTGGCTCATGTGGCTCCACTGAGGCTTCATTGAGTGGGCCTGTATGATAAATGTGCTGTTTAAAGATGCTCAAGGACAACAGCAGGGCCATCTCCACCAGATCACAAAGAGATGGTGACCAAACTACAGAGCCAGTGGAAGTGAGATGCAGATCTGAAGACGATAACCGAGTGAACAACAAGATATATTCTTTATGAAGATAAATAATTCCACTATGATGTACTGATCGTTCCAGAAGCACGAGGAAAGACCTTGACAAGACAAGTCAGCCGAGTAAATTCCTATGAGGCTTTAAAAGGACAGATAGTTTGTCTTGAAACACCTTCAGTTAACCCCAGAGCAGTGGGATTTAAGGGAACATTTATATGACAACGATGTACTAAAAATTGATTTTTTTGTTAAGTGAAAAAACAAACAAACTGACTAAAACTGCTGTGTCATATACTAGGCCATTCAATTGCAATGGCACTTTGTAAAGAAACACTATGAGCCTGTGTATATATGCTTTGTTTTACAAAGTGGTGAATCCAAACAATTAAGAAGGCATCAAGGTTTTACTCATGCCACTACAGAAAATTGTGTTTTTGTAGTTCACACGGTGACAATAACAATATGGGTTTTAAAAACTTTGCACTTTGAAACCCCAGATCTCCCCAGATGTCAGTGTCGTGTAAAAGAATGGCCGAAAAATAAATTTTTGTTTCTGTTTTAGATTTAATTATTTATTAAATAATAATTAACTAGCTTAATTATTTAAAAGTTAAATGAAGATTAAGCAGAAACTAGCTGAAATAAAAAAGTGTTATTTTTTTAAAGGTTTTAGTATCAGACTATAGGTTTGCACGACAACGATTTAGCCCAAAATAGAAACGTTTTTCTATGTTTTAAAAAAAAAGTTGCTCAGGCTTTGTTAGTTAGGTTAAATGGCCTTAACTACTATGTACTTGCATCAAAAAAATTGTGTAATTAAATATATTAACTACAGATGTAATTACATGCATGTATTTAATCAATCATAGCTACAATGTAAAAACATGTATTTACACAATAAGTACATTGTAACAAATTAACTGTAAGTTAAACAGTTAAGTTTAAGTTAAGTGGTTGTAAACAATTTATTTGGGCTGAATTTAAACAAACAAATTAAGTTAAACATTTCTAAATTTTATTAGTTTGTTTAAATTCAACACATATAAATTGTTTGCAACAATTTTGCAGACATCATTTTCTTCAGTGTACCTTAATTCGCTCCCCTAACACGTACTATTCACACTCATGTCATCGCTTTCAGAGACTCTTTTTTTTCGGATGTTTACGACCATTTCCATTTTGAAAATTTTAAATTTGTGCTTTTTTAGTCATTAGGGAAGTATGCACTGCGCTCCTGCGTTATTTAATTTTGGTACGCTAATCTTATAAACAGAAAAACTCAAAAGGTCTTGATCAGCACTCAATAAATAATTGCAATTACTCAACGAGTGTGGATCATGATGACCTTTTGAGTTTAGCTTTTTTTGTCATAAAAATGCTTTTGTCATGTAAATGAACAGACAAAACGCATTAAAATGTTTAAACAACTCCTGTTTAACAAAATAACCCTCCATTCCCCCACTCACCTTTCTCTTGTCTTTCTTCTCATCCTTCTTTGTGAACACAGTGTGAACCCACCAGATCTTTGTAAACATACTTCCATAGGCCAAACTGAAGCCTAGTCCAAGCAGCCACAAACGAAACTAGAAAAACACCAACAAAAACAATAGTATTAAAAACAACAAAATAAATCTAAAGCAAAAAAATAAAATAAATAAATCAGCATTTAACTCTAAAAGACTTCAGTGTACAATGAAAACAAGTATGTATCAATATTAAAATTGCATGAGAACCAATCTATTTATCTATTATTTATCGGTTTGTTATTTATTGGATGTCAAACTAAAACATCACTTAAATATAGGAGTCATACGCTGGCTCAATAAAATGCCATACATCAATCAATACTAATCAATAAATAAAAGCAGCAAAAGCTGCACATTCTGATCTCCAGGCACTGCTAAGATGCTGTTATTGAAGTACAGTGCAAACTAAATTGGACCTGATGGCTAGCCTGTGACCCATAAGTAAGTGTAAGCGAAGAGGGCAAATACAATATATAGATGTCTAAAAGCAAGAAGGCAAAACTAATGTGTTTAATATTTAAAGGCAGGAAAAAGGGTGAAAAATGGTCATGGAAAACTAAATAATTCATATTTTTGTGATGCCAGAAACCTTGACTATCATTATCACTGGACTCCAGGGTAAAATAAAAAATAAAATGAAGAAAAAAAAATATGTGGCTTCTTAAAGAGATAGTTCACACAAAACTAAATGGTTACTACGTAACCCTCGTTCCCTGAGGGGGGGAACGGAAATGCTATGTGGAAACTTCCACTATGGGGATTTCGTCAGAAACCACTCACTCTGAAGAGTAATAAAATGGGCCAATGAAATGCCAATGAGTTGGCGGTGTCAGCGCACGCAGCTGGCAGCAATCACAGTCAATTCGTGTATAAGAATGCCAGCCATGTATTGCAACAATACCTTTTTTTTCGCTTTAGAAGCCTCACGTGCAGACTGAAAGAGACGTTTTTGCTGTCATCCTCCAACTTTGTTCGAGGGAGAGTGAGAAAAAGCTGCCGTTTTTTGAGAGGTTGATTTCTCACGGCTCCAGTTTGAGTGACAGTGCAAGCAGCGGCGATCGAGCTAGGCTTCTCCCATCCCTAGGCGTTTTGCTGGACCGGTACTTCAAGAGCAGTGAGTATAAAGCAAATTCTCCTAAAAGAGCAACACGGTCGTGCAGCGCGTCTTTTTAAAGACATCACTCCAACCTTGCGTTTCTGGATGCGGTGGTTCCTTGTCTACGGATGACGGGCACGAGCACTGTGTTGCATGTCTGGGGGTTCAGCATGTTAATGCGGTGCTCACTCACTGTGATTGCATGTCTGTTGCGCACCTACAATCGCAGCTTACTCTTGCAAAAGGACAAACCACTCCTGTTGTCCTCCGCAAGTAGTGGTTGGCACTCGGGCAGATCTGAGGGTCACAGTGGGGCTCAATCCGCTACCCTCAGGCTTGTAGACCTCCCATTTCTCAGCACGCTCCATCCAAGCTTCAAGTGAGAGAAGCGCTCCATTCTCCAGGATGGTCGCCCTCTCATTCGATGACACCGAGGACCAGATGTCCATCGCTGCATCGGAGGGTGGGCTGTCATTAACGATGACAATTCAGACCCGCTTCCTCCCTCTGAGGTGGTAAGCGAGGCTTCGGATATGGAATCTGATATGATGGCCGTGCTAACTGGGGCTGCTTAGGCTTGTCCCTCAGCTTTGCCGCCGGACCGGTGTCACATGGAGGATAAGAAGGGGAACCATCTAAGCCTCCCGTCCCCTTCTTCCCGGTGTACAGTAAGTTCACGCAGCGCTGAGGGCACTCCGCCCTCACCTTCCTCAATGACGGAGCAGCCAGGGGGTATGAGGCGAATCCCCAGGTCAAGCGTGCTAGCGCAGTCAATCTTGCCCTTGTGGTGCCCCTTCCTGGCATGGTTGGCCTCGACTCCCGTCCAAAGAGTGTAGGTTGTCTGAGTCCCTCGGGGGGCCAGAGCCTACACTGCTGTGGGCCAGGCTGCTTCCGTTTCGCTGGCTATTGCTGGCGCAGGCATCGGCCCAGCGGCACGAGGAAAGTTCTGACCCAGTCTTAATGCACTATACACTGCAACCGACTTTGCTCTGAAAACACCAGGTCGGCATGAGGAAGGTTCCAACCCAGGCTTAATGCATTACGCACTGCAACCGACTTTGCTCTGAAAACACCAGGTCGGCTGCGAGTGCCCTGGGAAGGACGATGGCCACACTAGTGGTCCTGGAACGTCATCTCTAAAACTAAACCTGGCAGATATGTGTGACGTTGACAAAGCTTCGCTTTCTTAACACACCAATATCACCCTGTTCGGCGACACCAGGGGTGACTTCACCCAGGAATTCACCACGGTGAAAGAGCAGTCAAGTGTGATCGCCGGGCTTTAGAAACCGATCTCACTGCCGAACCGTCCACTTTGGCTGCTCCTCGTCGAGGGCGCTCATTTGTGGCTCCAAAATCTGCTCCGTCCTCTCAGAGAAAAGAAGGTGTGCTCTTTCCCCGGCGGAGGACCAGGGCACTAACGTTGCTGTATGGCTATGAATTTTATAAAGAGCAATTTCTCCTTTCTCCAGGTGCGACAGCCCGAACACTGCCAGTATGGGATCCTATGCCTTCCAACTCGCAGGATCGGTGCTCTTTGCCACAGGCTCTGAGAGTGCCAGAGGACGGGTTCCTTTCTCTTGCATTCCCAGCCGCCCTGTGGACTCGTGGGAAGAAGTTAAGATTAAACCTCTTATCTTCCGCTCTTTCTCGGGACGTACGCCTCCCGGGGTGAGCTCTCCCATCCCATGCTGCCCACCGCTGGTGCGTCAGTGATTGCGCTGATGATGTCATTCACACCCATTCACACTCATACCAAGGTCAGATCTGTGTCCGCCCCTGTCTTGCGCGAGGAGATTGCTGTCCTCCTGGCGAAGGACACAATCGAGCCGGGCCCTCCAGCCGAGATGAGGTATGGGCTTTTTTAGTCTGTACTTCATCGTACCCTAAAAGAGCAGTGGGTTATGAACAATCCTAGTTCTGCACGTTTTGACCCGCTGCCTTACGAGCAGCCGCTCAGAATGCTCATGTAGAAGCACATCCCTCAGTGCGTCCGTCCTCAGAATTAGTCTGCAGCTATAGACCTGAAGGTCACGTATGTTCATGCTTCCATTTTCCCACGCCACCGGCAGTTCTTGCGGTTTGCATGCGAGGGTTGAGCATGATAGTACAAAGTCCTCCCTTGCAACCCATTGGGGTTTTGGGTCAACCGAGAAAAGGGTTTTCTCGGGTTGGAGCTGGACTCGATCACCACGATGGCGCACCTCCCAGAGAGCGCGTCGAGCTGATGCTGACCTGGCTGAGAGAGTCGACAGGAAAACTGTGGTCCCACTGAGATTATTTCAGAGGCTCCTGGGGCATATGGCATCCGCTATTATGCCACTCGGGTTGCTCCATATGAGACCGCTTCAGCATTGTTGTTTTGACAGATTCTTCCACTATGCGCTAGGGGGCCGTGTGTTGCAAGCATGCAGCTGCGGCTCCGTAGAAGGAACCCGGTTGCATTGGCATATTAATTGCCTGGATCTATTGGCAGTGTATCTCGCGCTGCACCATTTTTTACCAGTGCTAGAGAGGAAACACGTGCTAGTCAGGACGGACAGCATGGCAACGATGGTGTATATCAACCTCACGGGGGTATCCGCTCTCAGCGCATGTCTCAGCTCACTCATCGTCTGCTCCTCTGGAGTTATACGCGGCAGAAATCGCTGTGTGTCATTCTTATCCCCGGCGAACTCAACCGTGCAGTTCTATGCCCGGGTGAATGGAGGCTCCACCCCTGGCTGTCCAGCTGTTATGGATGCCATCTAGAATGCGCTGGCTACCACAGCTGGCCCTGGGTCGTGCTTAAATACGCATTTTCTCCAGTGAGCCTACTCGCACAGATATTGTGTAACATCAGGGAGGACGAGGAACAGGTCTGTTTATTGCGCCCCTCTGGCTCAACTGGAGCTGTATTTCAGCTCTCCCCTCGTGATGGTCCCTTGAAAGAAGCACCTTCTTCTCTGGGACAGGCACCATCTGGCACCCGTGCCCAGATCTCTGGAACCTCACGTGTGGTCCATAGATGGAGCGCGGAGGACTTAGGTGGTTTACACCATCACTCAGGCTAGAGCACCCTCTACGAGGCATGCCTATGCCCTGAAGTGGAGTCTATTTGCTGTGTGGTGTACTCCTCTCTGAGAAGGACCCCGGACATGCCAGATCAGTGTGATGCTATCCTCCTTCAGCTGGCCGGAGCTAGGCTGTCCCCTCCGCACTGAGGGGTTGGCGTTACGATCATCCCCGCTCTGAGGACGCGGGAAAGCATCGCCTTATCATCCAGTTCCCAGAGGCGCGAGGCGCTGGATAATTAATTTAATCCTTTCCCCCTCTCATACCCACTTGGAGATCTCTCTTAGGAGAGGTCTGCTTGATCCACTCGACTCAGTGTCTTAAGATTTCTGTCCAGGTGGACAGCTCTGCTGGTTGCGTTGGCATCGGTCAAGAGGGTCGGGTATCTGGAGGCATTTTTGGTCAGCGAAGTGTGCCAGCAATTCGGGCCGGCCCGCTCAACGTTTTCCTAAGACCCCGGCCCACCTAGGTGCCCGAGGGTCTTACAGTGCTTCTTTTTTTAGACTGTGTAGTGAACCTGCCCATGAAGGAGGCAGACCCAGCCCCTTTCTTTGCTGTGTCCCATTCCCTCTCCACTAACCATCCTTCATATGTGTACTTCCCCTTCTCAGGGTTAGTCCATATGTCTACTTGCCATTAGGTCTCCCCATTTGGGCAGCAGGTGACCTCCGCAGCGTCCTCCCCATCGGGACCGCACGCTTTCCCAACGTACTGTTGTATTTTAAAATTTCTAGAAACTTACTAGGTGTATTGTCCCAAAAATATAAATAAGCCTTAAGTGCTTCACAGGTAAGTAAGGTAAGTAAGGGCCAGGGGACACGTTGGAGAGCTGTGTCTCTGATGATGATGGTGCGCTCACGCTGGAGCCTGGCAAACCTCTCACCAGCGATGTGGTAAGGTTCAATCACTGTGGCGTTTTCCATATATTTCCCTATAGTGTAAGTTTCCACATAGCATTGTAGTTCCCCTCCCGCTGGGGAACGAAACGATTACTATGTAACCCTTGTTCCCCGAGGGGGGGAACGGAAATGCTATGTTCCTTCGCCACAGTAATTGCGCCTTAGCTGACAGCTGTAGTTCAGCTTCTTCAGCTAGAAAAGGTATTGTTGCGATGCACGGCTGGCATTCTTATACACAAATTAATTGTGACATCGCCAACTCATTGGCATTTCATTGGCCCATTTTATTGCTCTTCAGAATGAGTGGTTTCTGACGCCTCCCGCTGGGGAACTGAAAATTCTGTAAACCTGTTTGACTTTCTTTATTCTGTTGAAAACAAAAGAAAACTAGAAAGTTGGAAACCTGTAACCATTGACTATTTTATACTATTAGTAATATATATAGTATAAAGTCGATGGTTACAGGTTTTCAGCTTTCATCAAAATCACTTGTTTTGTGTTCAACAGAAGAAAGAAACTCATAAAAGTTCGGAGCCACTTAGTAAATAGTGAGTACATTTTCATTTTATTTCATTTCATTTCATCTTATGAGTATATTATGAGATTTTATACTCAATTACCACTAGTATATATAACACCAACATAAATGACAAAACTGCATTACTCAGAACTCCTGTATGTTCACCTGACAGACCACAGGAAACTGAGAGTTCCGTACGTGCAGCCCATCAATTCCCAGAGGAAAAACAGCAGCTAGAGCCATCATGCAGCCCACTGCGGTCATGTTGTTCAGGTATGGCTGCGAGTTTTGAATGTACCTTCAACACATAGACATACATTATTACTACAACACAAAAATGCTTGCACGGACATGTATGTTTAAACAACACGTTCACACATTTGTGGTGAATTTCAAACATTTGTGGTTGCTGTACAAGCATCTGCATTTTGTAAAAATCAAAAATCAAAAAAGAATATTTCCATTTTGCACCCCCAAAATTTCATGTCTAGTCAATATCTATGTTTTCATCATCCTGTGTTAATACGCATTTTGAAGTATTGCATGAGAAACTATTGATGACAATGCCAAATTTCTAATAAAAAATATTTTGATGCACAAAAAAATATGACATAGCGAATATTACACCCAGACTAAACAGCAGTCTCCACTACGCTTGCCTTGTTTACTGTTGGTTACTAGGTTACCAATACTACAGTCAGCCACTCTAGCAACTTTTTTTTCTTTTTTGCTAATTTTGTTTTACTTTAAGATGGAAACCCAGCTAATGTGTTAATTGCAATTATTAGGTGAAAACTATGTTTAGCGACATGCAAAAGTTTCATGTAGTTTCAATGATTATTATATTCAAGCACCATAATATTCTACATAATATGGTGTTTCAATGTACTTTAAAGAAAATCATGGCATAGTTTTGTTAGTGAATTCAGATCCAATTGATTCATTTATTCTCTTGAAGTGGAATAGAAACTCTGTCTTTTAAATCACACAAACAGATTATAGCAGTTACAGATTTCACCACATGCATGACAAGATTTGTGAGTGTTTGGGGTATTAGCTTAAGCTGTTTGCTGTGAAAATCTAGTATCAACACAATAAAAGGCTAAAAACACAAACGGTAGTCTGAATGTGCATGTGGAGTTTGAATAAGCACATAACGCTTTTGCTATTCTTAATGCATTAGCCTTTCATTTTTAAACCCAGCATGCTTGTAAGCACACAGAACGCATAGATGTATGAATGTGACCTTTGAAAACACCAGTTAATTATATGCACATAGCATGCAGTCCTCTTAACTGAACTCACATGCGGGTATGCAGTATAAACACACACGCGCTTACGAGCAGCCAGCAGCAAATGTACATTCACAGCTAAGCATACCTGACATTGCTGTTGTAGATGTTAAAGGTGAGGCAAACAATCCCCATTAAAATGCCCAAGCCAGCGAAAACAGACACAGAGACGAAGAGTTTCTGTGACAGATATCTGAACTTCTGAATCACCACTGTCTGATCAGCAGGTGGGCCAGAACCTGGAGAGAGAAATTAGGCTTTTTAGATAAACATTTTTTTTAAATAACCTGGAAACAGAATTGTGTTTTTAGTCTTTCTATTGAACAGATGCAGTACAAAAATACTAGAAGTTACTAAGGAAAGAGTGAGAATGAGAGAGAAATCTGCATATGAGAATAAATGTAAAATATTATAATACATAATCATATTTGCATGTACTTGTTTACTAAACTTATAAACTAAAATCCAAACAGAAAAGCTGAATTGAAGCTACATACAAAAGCAGACAATACAAAAACATTAAAAGGAAAATTAAAAATATAAAATCTTTCCAAAACAAAATTTAATGCTTTACTAGTTTCTTTTTTATTTACTAGAAGTAACTTGTTTAAAAGTGAATTATATCTCTTTCTGTGAGTGTGCAAGTTTATGTCGGTGGTGTGTGTTCGATTATATGGAAGAGAAAGCAAGAGAAAACACATTTGGTGCTTTCCATACAGAGTAAAATGTCAAATCTTGCAAAATTATTATTTTTTTTCTTGCTCAGGGAGACACGGTGGCTCAGTGGTTAGCACTGTCGCCTCACAGCAAGAAGGTCACTGGGTCAGTTGGCATTTCTGTGTGGAGTTTTCATGTTCTCCCTGCATTTGTGTGGGTTTCCTCCGGGTGCTCCGGTTTCCCCCACATGGGATATAGGTGAATTGAATAAACTAAATTGCCCATAGTGTATGAGTGTGAATGAGTGTGTATGGATGTTTCCCAGTACTGGGTTGCACCTGGAAGGGCTTCCACTGTGTAAAAACATATGCTGGATAAGTCATTCCGCTGTGGCAACCCCAGATGAATAAAGGGACTAAGCCGAAGGAAAATGAATGAATAAATGATTTTCTTGCTCAATGCCCTTGCAGGAAAACTACTTCAGAGTTTTTACATGTTAAAATTACAATTTAAACACACATGAATTGCAACACTTTCCCAGAGATGGGTTGCAGCTGGAAGGGCATCCGCTGTGTAAAACATATGCTGGATAAGTTGGCGGTTCGTTCCGCTGTGGCGACCCCAGATTAATACAGGGACTAAGCCGAAATGAAAATGAATGAATGAATGAATGAATTGCAACACAAATGATCATGTGATCATGCTTCAAAACCATGTTTCATTTGATTCACATGTTTGAACACCAATGTGATACATGTTGTTTTCCTATAGGGGTGTCTTTGTGAGTTTAGTTTCATGCCATTGCAGACTGTAAAGGACAACAAAACTGCTGAGATTGAGAGCAAAGTGAGAGTCAAAACATGCCTGGAACAACATTTGCTGTGAGTTTAATAATAATTGAACACCTTATAAATTCATCAACCAATCAAAATCAAGCTTTTAACAGCCTGTATTACTTATTTATTTTTGTTATTTACTTAGAATTCATGCAATAATCATGTTTATTTAATATTTCAATTTAATATGAAACAATTGAGCAAAAGCAAAAAAAAAAAAAAAAAAGGGAAAGCAGCTCCAAGCTGTCGTTCTCTGAGCCAAATGAGTCATTTTACCTCCCTCTCTGCCTCTCGTTCTCTCTGATAAACTGGCTGCATTTCAGAGTCTGCAGAGAAACGATAGCTATCGAATTTCACCTCACTGCCATTTGACTAAAGCTTCTCCCCCTCTGGTCTCTGCGAAGCGATACCATCTCAGACTGTTTCGCTGCCTCCAGATGGGTAATCGGCCGGCCAATTGGCGACAACAAAGGACAACAGGGTGTATTGTGGTCATCTTCAATCGATGGGTGGTCTGCACATAAGATGTGCCCAATGTTACATTCTTCTGCGAGTGACAAATTGGCAGGGGGCCACACAGCTTGTTACATCTATCTCTAGAGCTGATGTTTTTTCTTATAAACCCCAGCTCCTTGAGCCCAACAGAATTCATACCAGCCATACGGTCCCAGTGGAAACCCCTCACCAGAGCATCTGATAAGTGCAGCAGCTGTCAGTCTTAATTAGAGTCTCACATAAGGCCATCTCCCTCGTGGAATTTGCTGATATTGATTAAAGAAGAGAGGGGAATCCAACTCAACGTGGCCAGAAGATGGCCAACATATGAATTCCGGGATGCTGGTAAATGGAGTGGAGAGCCACTGATGCTGGAACAATCTTAACAGATAGACCTAGGATGTGATATGGCACAACGCATGAGTTTAAGTGATTTGTGGAAATAGAAAGTGGTTGCCATGGTGTTTCGGGTCAGAATGTTAACGTTGCAGTGTTGCTATGGTGTTAAAATTAACTTGGGATCTGTGTGAAGCTGCAATCCTTGTGGAGCTGAGGGAACACATTTACTCGCAGCTCACTGTCTTGATTAGATAACACAATTCAAAGATATTAGCAGTCAGTCTGGGTGACGATTCTACATCAATTGGGGTCGGCAATCCATTTACTCGCGTAAAGTGACATATTTAGAGGGAAACTCTGCAATTGGAATCGATTAGATTGCAAAAAGGGCTATGTTTGGAGAAAAGATAGGGATGAAAATTTGATGTGCTGGTAAATCATGCAGAATAAGACAAGTAATATATCTTAAATTATATCTAGGGCTGGGTGATATAGACGAAAAAAAAATCATATCGTAGTATTCTTGGCTAAATTACTGTATCTGTGTTTTTTTATTAAGTTTAATTTTAAAAATCAGTACATTTTTTCTGTATTTTTTACCATCCTGCCCAATGCAGTCTGATAAAATAATGCTTATATTAAAATCTAGGAAATTTAATATAGGCAATGTATGCAATGCAACATATGCAAAACTAGGTTAGAATCACATGACTTTTTAACAATGTACCGTTACAATTTTAAAACCAAAAATGCATGTTCCTGAATTGCTTAATAAACACAACTGCACTCGATCACTGAAGTTTATGAAGTTTAGCACAAACTAATGACAGAAAAATGGAAATATTGTACAGAAAACCACATCTCAAGCACACTAAAGTATCCTATCTGCTAGTAGCACACGTATCTGTCAGAGCACCTGATGAGGCAAGCCAATTCCAATGATATATGCTAACTATATCTTACGAGTTATTTGAGCCCTTACTATAAAGCATGACTCAAGTTTAGGACAAATTGCATTATGTACTTTCCCCAGCAGTTCACTCTTTTTGTCTGGTACTTTAACAAACTCAGCCCTAGTACATATAGTCCATTTTTTATTTCAAATTGAGAACATTGAGGTTCTAAGCTGTTATTGTGGTCCTAAGGGATCATTAAAAGGCAAAATTACAAACGTGTACCTTATTTACAAGTTGATTAAGAGTAGATTAAAGGTAAAATAATGTTCAGATATGTTACTTGTTTAGCCTCTATGTGTGTGTTTTTTGACACTCAAAGTGTCAGCAGTTGTTAACTTTTATTTCATTTTAAATCATGATGGACAACGCTTTTAGCTAAAAATCGTATGTAAAGCTTTACTTAAACAACGCCTACATGTCTAAGAGTGAATAAATTACCAGCAAATTTAAGACAGTGAATACATGTGTGACGAATGTGTATGGTTGTAAATGTGTAAGTATGTATGTGTGTTGTGTGTGTGTATCCAGCGGGCCAGAGAGCTCATATGGTTTAATACCTCTCCCTGTCCTTGATGGTGGAATCGGGACAGTATGTTGCCATGGCAACCAAGACCCATAATGGTTGCCAGAGCGATGAGAGAACAAGGAGCAGATTCAGTGGTTGTCAGGGGCGACCAGGGAGAACGAGAGAACGAGTGAGGCCATTCAATTCCACATGAGAAACAATCGAACAAAGATTCAAACAGAACCAGTGGCATTCAGCTCAGAGATGAGGGGATGTAACCTTCACTTTGCAGAGAATAAGAACGAGAAAATCACAACGAGCTGTGAATGGTCAACACGTGGTGTCCAATCTGGAGCAAAGTCACCCTCTCCTTCAAGAGGCCTTTATTTCAGCGCTGATTATTTTTAGCTCTACATCCCTACCGTCTCTCTGGATTACATTGTCCATGTGCGCCAGTGACCATGGTGGCAAGGTGAAAAGTTGGGCGATGTTTGTGTGTGCACTTCCAGATGGCACAGAACTACCCTCAAAGGTCATCTGTCACCATTTACCAAAGGATTCTAACTTTGAGGATTGTGCATTTCTGTTCACCTCGCTGTGATCAAAGGGGCAGGATGACCTTCCACCTCACCAGCAGACTCACAGCAACTCACAGTCTGGCACAGTCAAGGGTTGCTGTTAAAGTAATGACCTCAAAAGAGATCTATCATCGATAACTAATGCAGAAGTTAAAGGTGCCAGACTCTCCGAGCCACCTGGGGTGTACGACAATGCTATGGGCAGTATTCCCAGCTGCAAGCTGGGTAAATAAATGAAAAACAGGTTCCATCACAAGGCCCCCGGTATGGCTTAGAAAATCGCAATTAGCGCATTTTGCAATGCCGACATGCTACAGTTGCCATGGAGCTCGCTGCTTCAGTGAGTTTTTAATAAGCTAATAAGCAAGTTCAAAATGGTGTAAGCCCACCGAGAGCACATCTAGGGATGTCTAGGCATAGAAATGGTCACATAATGAGCATGGTGATGTGCCATTGCACCACCAATATTGGAAACCAACAAATTCAGGCTGCTATCACAAAGCTCAAGGTTCTGTTTTAAAACAGCAAGCTCCGCTCGGAACTCGTGAGGGTTTAAATGACAGGCAAAAACAATCAGCTGAGGCTGCTGTGCTTACTCGTCCAGTCAAGGTTAGCATGTGCTGCAAGGCAGCTGGAGAACAGCCTGGGACGTCTGATTTGTGTTGTTTTTAGCTGTCAGTTGGCATCTTCTCAGTGCAGCATCAGCAACACTGAGCGTGAACTGGTCATCAAATACAATTAAAAAGATTAAATGAAACCATCACTCATTTTATATTGCACGCAATTTTTATCAGTGTGCTTGCTCAATTTATGATTGGAATTAACTCCTGGCGGTTTTCTAATGGCATTCATTTGTCTTTTTTTGTAGAGCCGTGCAGAGCTCCCACAGCGCGGCTGCCCTTACGGACAGAATGCTAAACAGAATTTGACTGACTGATTGATTAACGCCCCGTAGCAGCCTGTCATTTGCGGTTCTCTTCGTTTTAGAGGCGGGGCCAAGAATGTGCGGCTGTGACACTCTGAGGGACGCAGAGGAATAGCGAGAGTAATAATGTGAGTGATTGCGTGAGAGGAGGTTTAAACCAAAAAAGAGTGCTTCAGACATTGATAAACAAGAGCATATATGGGAGATGAGAAAGACAAATGTGTCCTCACCTATCCACCTGTCATTCCCATACCAAGAGAGATTGCCTTTGGTCATATCGTAGTATCCAATCTTCTTGTAACTTCCTCCTGCCGAGTGAAAAAGAGAGAGTGCAATTCAGAAACCTTTTTAAGTCAACATCAAATTGCATTCGGAAAAATATTTTTCCTCTATAATGTGGCATGTTTCTGAACAGGAAATGTAAAGGGAAAAATGTTATTTTATCTTTTGGGAATACAGCTTTATGCAAATGAGCAGAAATGCTAAGTGGCGACTACCAGAGGAGTGCAGCATGACCCCGTTAACATGCACTTAAGAAAACGATTTATTTCAGCACTCGGAAACATCATGTAAACATGAACAATGTTCTGCTTATGTCTCTCACAAAAATAATTGTATTATTTATTCACCCACGTTTTTCCAAACCTATGGATTACTTGTTAATATTTACAACATAAAATCAAATTATATTTTAAATACTCTCTATAATTTTGCCCCATACGATGAAAGTCCATTTAGCCAAAGTTGTAAAACTGTAAAAGTAATCTAAATGAATCAAATATTTTGAACAAAATAAACAAACAATACCTTTACTTATGAACAGACATTCTGCAGCGCAGAGACATTATAAAGATCACATCAAATGGTAATTGGAAGCTTAAGTGTGTGTGTGGATTGTTCCCGTGTGACAAATAAGCATGTTTGAGCTTCTGATTAACATTATTAATGTGCTGTATGTATGTGTGTTGATCACTGTTTATTTGTGAATAGGATTAACACATCACACCATTGTTGCTCCTTGGAAGACATGGATTTAACAGGTGTGAGGATATGAACTGGTTTTTATGAACAATTTTAAACTTTTTTTTTTTGCTTGAGTAGACTTTTTAATGGATAAACAAAAATCATGAGAGAAAAACATGATATAACCATATATAAACATTACTGTATATTTATATATATATATACACATTTGTATGTATCCAAAGATAGTCAAAAGTCTTACAAGTTAAAAACACAAACGTTTAATAAATGAAAACTGATTTTTAAAATTTTTTTTAAATCATCATGACCATGTTTTAGAGTTTTCTTCATTTTTTGAGTCAGGCTTGTGTTTGGGACCCTGAGTCAGATATTTAAATCTTCTCTGACCACTAACACTTGTGTGTTTGCGTCTCATTTGACTGTTACCAAAACTAACTCATTCAAGTCGTGAATCATTTCTTTGTGAATCAGACTATATTGATCGTGCTGAATACAGTGCATCCGGAAAGTATTAATAGCACTTCACTTTTTCCACATTTTCCAAATTTTTTTTACAACCTTATTCCAAAGTGGATTAAATTCATTTATTTCCTCATAATTTTACACACAATACCCCATAATGACAATGTGAAAAAATATTTTTTGAAATTGTTGCAAATTAATGATTTTTTTAATCCTGAAAAATCACATGTACATAAGTATTCACAGCCATTACTCAATACTTTGTTGATGCACCTTTGGCAGCAATTACAGCCTCAAGTCTTTTTGAATATGATGCCACAATCTTGGCACACCTGTCTTTGGGAATTTTTGCCCATTCCTCTTTGCAGTACCTCTCAAGCTTTATCAGGTCGGTGTACAGCCATTTTCAGATCTCTCCAGAGATGTTCAATAGGATTTAGTTCTGGGCTCTGGCTGGGCCACTCAAGAACATTTACAGAGTTGTTGTGAAGCCACTCTGTTAATATTTTGGTGATGTACTTTGGGTTATTGTCCTGCTGAAAGATAAACCGTCGCCCCAGGCTGAGGTCAAGAGCACCCTGAAGCAGGTTTTTTCTTCACTCCAAAGAGTTACATTTTAGTCTCATCAGACCAGAAAATGTAGTATGGTCTGAGAGTCCTTCAGATGCCTTTTGGCAAATTCCAGGTGGGGATTGGCTTCCGTCTGGCCACTTTACCATACAGGCCTGATTGGTGGATTGCTGCACAGATGGTTGTCCTTCTTCAAGAACACTTGAGCTCAGACAGAGTGACCATCGGGTTATTGATCACCTCCCTGACTAAGGCCCTTCTACCCCGATCACTCAGCTTAGATGGCCGGCCAGCTTTAGGAAGAGTCCTGGTGGTTCCAAACATCTTCCACTTATGGATGATAGAGGCCACTGTGCTCATTGGAACTTTCAGAGCAGCAGAAATTTTTCTGTAACCTTCCCCAGCCTGTCCAATCCTGTCTCGGAGGTCTACAGACAATTCCTTTGTCTTCATGCTTGGTTTGTGCTTTGGCATACACTGTCAACTCTGGGACCTTATATAGACAGGTGTATGCCTTTTCAAATCATGTCCAATCAACTGAATTTACCACAGGTAAACTCCAATTAAGCTGCTGAAACATCTCAAGAATGATCAGTGGAAACAGAATGTACCTGAGCTCAATTTAGAGCTTCATGGCAAAGGCTGTGAATACTTATGTACATGTGATTTTTCAGGTTTTTAATTTTTAATAAATTTGCAACAATTTCAAAAAATATTTTTTCACATGGTCATTATGGGGTATTGTGTGTAGAATTTTGAGGAAATAAATGAATTTAATCCATTTTGGAATAAGGCTGTAACATAAAAAAATATGGAAAAAGTGAATCAGTATAAATACTTTCCGGATGCACTGTAATTGTTGATTGTGCAACCCGAGTCACGCAACCCAACAGAAAGCTCTTTTTTGTCTCCACTTATTGATTCCCTTCTATCCCACTAAATTTAAAGTTCGCAAGGAACTAACATAGTATTTCTAACGTGGCTGCAGTATTGCGCACCAACATTGACATGTTCAGATGTTCATTAATGGAACTGAACATTATGAAATGCATTTTTCAAAAAACTAAAAAAAAAAATGGTTCTTTATTAAGACCCACACATATCTGAGGAGAATGAGGGTGAGGCTCTGTATTTAGCTTCTTTTTCAAATTTCAACAAGCATTAAAATATTATGTTAACTATTACCAATATTTCAGAAAAGCGTAGTTGCATAAAACTAGCTTACATTAGTCAACTGAATACGTAAACCAAAAAGAAAATGATACAGGTCAGACAAAAGTAAACAAGGTCAGTTTTGATTTCACATTGATTTAAAGAGCTGAAGGGAACAGGGTGAAAACAGATAAAAGGTGAGTTTTAAAAGAGGAACAAAGAAAAGAGAAATGTCACAACACGCTGCTATAAATCAATACTGCAAGGCTGGATCAGATTTTGGGCAGCCTTTAGAGACTAAACAACGCTTGGATTAGACAAACAGACTGAAAACTGATCTATCATCAATCCTCATATTCCGGCAGGCGTATCAGCTAAGCTTTAAATGAGAATGCACAACAGGGTTGCTCTCCCTTAAAATCAGCTTTATAGAAAGCGCTATAATTGCATACCACCGTATCAGCAGTGCTTGAGTGAGAAGCGTGAGACAGAGGAAATTTATCTTCTATTACGTTCTCTCGCTCTTGCTCTGTTCCTCTGTTTTCTTTCATCTCTCTCTCTTTCTCAAACACACACTGGCGGGCTTCAGAGATCTGTGCACGGGCTCTGAGGGCCTCCACCCCCAAACACAACGAGAAATTAGCTTAAGTGAGAACCATTATAATTATCAGGTGATCATTAAGCGTAATTACTCCAGTCAGCTTGGGCTCCCCCTTGGGAGACATGAAAAAGAGGCAAAGAAGACAGAGGAAGAAAGAAAGGCTCCGGAAGCACTGTGTGATCCAGGCATCGCGAGGGAAGGCTAATCTCCAGACTATAATTTCCTCCATTCAGATAGTATCCTATTAGCTTGCTTTGGTGTCACCCTCCTGCAATTTTGAAACCATTCACATGATTAGCTATAGCAACTATAGCGGCAACAAAATAGCAACACATTAAATTAGCAACTGCACAACTGCACACACCCTGGCAATCACAAACATTAGCATAGCATTGTGCGTTCCTTTTGCATGGGCAAGCATCACTCACAAATTTGGTGGAAGCTTTTCATTTGAATCAGTAAACAATGACCTTGCAATTTACAACTCAAATTTTGGTATACGTTTAGACAGTTTTTAAGTTTCTCTTTTTTATTTGGCACAAAACACTAATACCTTGGCAACCACCTACTGTAACAACACATTAGGAACAGAATAACAATGCCTAGGCAAATAAATCATCTTCAAATTGGGAGATGACTACTGAAGTCAAGTCAATATGATAATATGAGGGAGGTTTTATTAAGGGCTTATTTCCATTGGGACATTAAATCGAGCAATCCAATGTTAAGTTCTTTCAAGCTTGGTCCCTCTGGTACAAGTTCCTGCATTTAAATAAAACACGGTGATTAACAAACCACAATAATAAGTTTTTCCTCCATTTTGAAAAACTGATTTTATCTGGTGTAGAACGGACTTGGCTAGCTGGTCACTTTATATACATAAAGTGATCTGATTGGCTGATTCCTGCATTGGTGCTTGAAACGTTTTTCAACGTCTGTTGCAAGCAATGGACCCAACACGACTCGACAGACCCACAATTCAGCTCACAATGCTTGACATCACCTTTTTTTTTTTTTTTTACCACCTAGCAACCATAGCAACAACCTTTTTTAAGGTGACTTGAAGATTAGTACAACTCACAATATTAATATATATTAGCACAGACAATAAACACCTAGAAAACACATAGCAACAGCATAACAACACTGACAAATCACCCTAAAATTTAAGAGGTAGCATTTGATGGGCAAAAACAACTCAATATTAAGATTTTTTTTATTTTAAATGATATTTAGAATTACCACTTACTGTAGCAACAACCTAGCAACACTTTACTAAGAGTACAACAACACATTGCCACTCCTTTCATTAACCTAGCAATGTGGTTATTTTTTGCAAGGCAAGCATGGCTGACATTAAGACGGCCTTTTTGGAATTGTAATAGTAACCACCAAGACACCATATAGAACACCGTAGCAACTGCACGGCAACATCTTGGCAGACACAGAGCAACAGGAGCCGCCTAGAACAATGTAACAAAGCGGCAGCCAGTTCTGGAGGGTAACGACTCATATTTTTCTTCAGAAAATGTTAAAATCGAGTTCTATTTTTTATTGTGTCAAACAAAAAGGGATTGACGTAGGATCTGGGCACCGGCAGTGGCACAAAGCAATGTGACAGATTGAACAGGGGAACACAGGCACACTGATCAAAAAGACAGCTTTTGAAACTACGCCAATACAAAGACCGAAAACAAACGACAGGAGAGAGAAAAGGATCCAATCTGAATGCGACAGCTGAGGTTGCAGTCACAATACACTTGTCACTCGACGAGGTTAACAAGCAAATGAAGGAAAAGATGCCCCTGTCACCGTGTAGGGAATTGTGTGTGAAATTCAAATGGAATGTTTAAGTTTGGAAACAAGGCTGCATGGAAAAAACGCATCCATTGGTGTTCCAGATGCTGCTTGTATTAGGATTCTGTAATTGACAAGTCATTCTCTGATGTTTGCCTTGTTAGATTCCCATTCACACAGCATTGGCAACTTCCAAGAAGCTCTAAACATCGTGGATTCTGGTTAACCTGCCTAACCTTTTCCAGACTAGGCCAAATGACCAATCTGGCCAAACTGCCATATTCATAAAGAGTTGTAGTAGCTTCAAACTCCTTTTACTGAGCAATAATGGAGGTCACTGTGCTCATGTGAACCTTTAAATTTACAGGCAAATTCTTTTACAATGGCAGCCACATTTATACACTGACATAACTCTATATCACAGGTTTATAGAGAGATATTTGAACCCGGTGGAGGATTTGCACTGTCATGCACTGTGAACTGTAGGATTTGATATAGTCTCTGTCCAAAGGCGTCCAGTCTATCACAAGCAGCAAGGCACAAGGGCACCTCCTAAGGAAACCGGATTCATATAGGCAACATAATGACCTTATGTCTCAGTAGGAAATCATATGATGCCCTTTATAAATTAATTTAACTCTTCATCATGCCATCAGACCTGCACATATGGTACATATCGCAGGCTGAAAAATGCTGCCTACACGGAGATAAGACGTCAGCCAGGCACTCCAAATTCAATTTTTGTGTAACATCCCGTCTAGTAAGATGCTTTCATCTGGATGGCTTTTGAAAGCAGAATAGATGGATTCCTTCTTTGATATCCCACAATTCTGTGCTTGAGGTTTGGCGGTTTGGGGGATAGAAATAAAAATGGGATCTTAGGGTGTACATTTCTTTTTTAAAGGCCATTTTTTTGAGAAAGATATGACTCAATTCTATTTCAAATTCTCACTTAAATCTGTTCTAGATAGTAAAAACGAATTAAGGGGGCTCTAAAATAAAATAAAATAAAATATACTTAATTCATAAAAACATTCTAATTTAATTAAAATTCAACAAATATAATTTAAAAAAATCTATATTGACATCCATATTGACATATATAATGTATGATAAATAGTACAATATTAATAATTAAGCTTTAAAAATGGCATAGAATCACTGTTTTAGATCCGTAGCCATAATGTTTTGCTGCTCTAAAAGTCTGTCTGAAAGCAGTTTAATCATGAACTCAATTTCAGGATCACAAGAAAGGTCCTGATTGCTTATGCAAGTGAGCAATTCTCATTTTAATATTTAATACATGTCTACAAACAGTTATGAACAAGAACTAATGGAACAATATGCTCTAGACAGATGAGACAGAGGTAGAGCTGTTTTGGCCAGACAGGGAGAAACCAAATAAGTGCTTTGACTGCTTTGATAAAAATGAAAAGACCCTCGAAGCAACTGTAAGGAACGCTGGTGGACGCTTTATTGGTTTGCGGTTATTTTCTGCCTCGGGGCCTGTCAGATTGGCATCATAGGGTAAACCATGAATCCCACATTGTACCAGAGGAGTAGACCACGTGAGACAGTCTGTCAAAAAGCTAAAGCTGAAATACAGACATGCACAAAGCAGAGCTCGCAATAAAATGATTCAAAACCCTCAAGCAAAGCCATAAAAATAGTCTCAAAAAAGACTAAATGTTAGGCTATCGATTGGAAAAGTGAAATCGTAGACCTCAACCTCATAGAAGTGGTGTGGGGGGACTGAAAACAAACTGTACATGCAGAAAAGCACAAAGTCAAGAGTTTGATATGGAATATAAAGCAAAAGTGTTAATGTAGAGCAGAGATACACCTGAAACACCTACAGCAAGTGACTTCTGCCATAACTACAGTGAAGTAGGTATTTTTCGACCAAAGAACTTCTTTTTTACTCTATTTTGAACTCTCACTTTTGTTCAGGGTGAACATTTGCTCTCTTTGAAAAGTTGCACACTAAAGAAAGCCATGGCTCTTTTATAAAATATGTTCAATATGATGTCAAGTCATAAGTGACCTAGAAAAGTTTTAATAAGAATAACCTTTTTTTTTGCTTTTGCATGACCCTGCATCTGGTGTATGTATAAATCCCTAGTTGTTTGAGCCAGTGTAAAGAAAGAAAGAAATGCTATTCACACAATTAGGCATAAATATCCAAATATTTAAATTGAATATGTTTAAGTGCCAAAATGATAGATTTTACTGTAAAAACTGACAATAACAGATGGTTTAAAAAAAAATCTAATTTAGCATGGATATGAGAGTGGCTTCTTCTGAACCATGCCTACTGAAATATTCACTAAATTGTATTAACATTTCATGCACATGTAATCTTTTCCTCTTCAATCATATTTTTGAGAGCGCATGAGAGCTGAGGGGAAAAAAAAAATCAAGCATCGTTCTTCTAGCTTTGGCAAAATGATTACAGCTCTGGAGCTTTTGAACCCAGGAAAAACAGTGTTTTGCCTGACACCTGTGCTACTTTCCAAATGGAGCGAGAACAATGTTCGCAGAGTCGTTCATCATTTTAGAATTGAGCAGAAGCAACCATGCATACTGACTACACCTGCTGTCCACTCTCATGTACCCTTTATTATATCTGCACTTTACAGTTTTCACAGGGATATAAATCATAAAATGACTTTCACTTTGCTTACCTTGCAGTTGTTCAATGAGGGTCCAAGCCATCCTGGAGCCCTGGGCGTCAAACACCACATGACCCTGACAGAGAATGGGAAATATTTTTATATCTCTATTACACTTTTTTTCAGCTTGGATTTAGCATCAGTGATGTTTTTGGAGTGTGTTCAGACTTGTAGTTTGTCTCTCTTGGTTTTTAGTTTGGTCCGGATCAAGAAAATAAATGAATACAGACCTGGATCACTTCAGTTCAGAGGTCTATTTGTAGTTGCTGATATTTACATAAATAAGATGAAATTCTAACAGCTTGTAATGTAAATCAATGAAATAACAGTATTATATTTACCTTTATTTATTTGACAAATGTTTTGTTTTTGTTTGTTTTTTTACCAAAAGCAAATAACAGATGTGGACAATAGACGTAATCAAAGAAACAAAAGAAGACAATATGAAAATAGTATTACAATTCAGACAGTTAGTCTAATGAAGTACACAACAATATTTTATTTTTTTAATGTTAAAAAGCAAATAGCATATGTAATAGAAAGTGTTATTTTTAAAAGCTTTAAAACAGAAACAGGATCGTTAGTGTTAGAGGACCAAAGCTATTATACTTATTCTTTTACTTATTCTTATTATACTTATTGGAGGACTTAAAGCTATTATTATGAAGCTATTATTTATTATATGGTCATACTTTATTTTAAAGTATAACTCTTGCAATTATTAAACCACTAAGACTTTTACCCATTAATAGTTAGTTAGGTATTAGGTAGGATTAGGAACGCAGAATAAGATCATACTTTATACAGTGAGGAAAATAAGTATTGAACATGTCATGTTTTTTCCTTGGAATAATATTTCTAAAGGAGCTATTGACATGGAACTGAACCAGATTTTGGTAAATACCCAGTTGTGTGTAATAGAAATGGGATGACACAAGGTGAAAGTACTAAACTACTGAAATTTATTTAATACATTATATAAAAGGCTTTTTTGATGATGGCAGCTTAAAGATGCCTCTCATATGGAGAATGAAGTCACATAAATTGCTCAGGTGTGAGTTCAACTGAGCGTAAAAATCTTGATGGTTCTGTGGGTCTCGTCTATAAATCTGGTCTTTAATTTGTATTTTCTATTTGATTCAAGTCAGGTGATTGGCTGGGCCATTCTACAGCTTGATTTTCTTTCTCTAAAATCTTTTGAGAGTTTCCTTGGCTGTGTTTTGGATCATTGTCTTACAGAAATGTCCACCCTGGTTTCATCTTTATCATCCTGGTAATGTAGATGTTGGACTGAAACAGCTAATATTAATTTACACTGAGGAAGGGGAACTACTGAGAGATTTAAGCTGCTGTCTGGGCTTTCACTGCCTTTCTACACAACCCTTTCTTCATGTGTTTAATACTTGACACCCTGTGTCATTTCATTTTATACGCATAACTTCATTTGTAAACTAATTAGATTTGTTTTCTTTGCATATATGGATCTCATTGGTTGTTACCAACATCCGGGGAAAATCAACAGCCCCTTTAGACAAGTTCAATACTTACTTTCACCCCTGTAAGTACTAATAAACAGCCAATATCTTAAACATGAGCAGATAATATGCCAGTAGTTACTAGTGGGATTTGGTGCTTAAGCTAAAGTGTTAGCCAAATATAAAAAAAAAAAAAAGTATAAATACTTAAAATGCTGATACAATAAAACTGTCACACTATATCCCCTAATTAAATGTATAGGTAAGATGATGTTTAAATGTTTAGGTTTGATCATCTGTAGATTTTTATTGTGGGGGCAAAACAAATTAATAGATTTTTCAAATAAATAGTATGGACAATCCAATGAATCTAAGATGATTAAATCCAGTAAGTGTTCATTTTGAAATATTACTAACAATATCACAATAATGTTTTCACTCACCGAAACCCCCTCAAATGAACTTGTGTTCAGGGCTCGGTAGATCTCCGCTGTGATGTCCTTGTTATTATAATTAAAGTCTTCCAATCTGCGGCCCTTTGCCTTCAAGGGCCCCACTGTCTTATTGAGTGCCAGAGCCAGGGCCCATACTGCATCATACGCCAGAGGAGCTTCCTGAAATCCTCCGGTCTCCTCTGGATTCTTCCCACCCAGCTTGGACATCAGCTGCGCTAGAAACTCCTGTGAGGTCTGGATCAAAGAGAAGGCAAACAGTATCATCTGGCATGCATACAGATGGCAAAAGTGTATTGCACTAACATGAGTTTATGCATGATAGACGTTAAGCAGGACTTCATAGTCACTTAATTTGTCAGAGACTGCATCAGATCTACAGTTAAAGTCAGAATTATTAGCCTTCCTGAATTATAAGCCCTCCTGTATATTTTTTTCCCCACTTTCTGTTTAACACAAAGAAGTTTTTTTCAGCACGTTTCTAAACATAATAGTTTTAATAATTTCTAATAACTGATTTCTAATAACTCTGCCATGATGACAGTACATAATATTTTACTAGATATTTTTCAAGACACTAGTATTCAGCTTAAAGTGAAATTTAAAGGCTTAACTAGGTTAATTAGGTTAATTAGGCAAGTAAGGGTAATTAGGCAAATCATTGTATAATTAATGGCCTGTTCTGTAGACAGTCGGAAACAAATATTGCTTAAGCGGGCTAATAATAAATTAAAAACTGATTTTATTCTAGCCAAAATAAAGCAAATAAAACTTTCTACAAAATAAAAAATATTATAGGAAATACTGCGAAAAATTCCTTGCTCTGTTAAACATCATTAGGGAAATATTTATAAAAGAAAAAAAAAGTCACAGGAGGGCTAAAAATGTGAACTTCAACTTAAGGCTCTTTCACCTTTTCCAATGTCAAATTTAAGCACTTTACAGGTTCATTTAAAAAATTTCCCATCACTTTACAAATGTTCCAAATTACATATTTACCTGCATATGCACACCTCACATTTTATCAGATGCTAGTAGTATATATATACACTATATTCTATAGTATAGTATTCTAAAGACATTTTTTAAATGAATTACAGTTATTTACTCTCTTAAATATCATTTACTCACATCTTAAATGTATTATCTTTCATCTCAAATTGTTATTAATTATGATTTCATGCATTGTTCACTCATGAAGCAGTAATATCCATGCATTTTGTTTTCATTTTATGCAAAGGCAAAAATATTTATTTTATGTTGATAGTTAATTGGGCCTCACGGTGGCGCAGTGGGTAGCACGTTCGCCCCACAGCAAGAAGGTCGCTGGTTCGAGGCCCGGCTGGGTCAGTTGGCATTTCTGTGTGGAGTTTGCATGTTCTCCCCGTGTTGGTGTGGGTTTCCTCCGGGTGCTCCGGTTTCCCCCACAAGTCCAAAGACATGCAGTACAGGTGAATTGGGTAGACTAAATTGTCCGTAGTGTACGAGTGTGAATGGGTGTGTATGGATGTTTCCCAGAGATGGGTTGCAGCTGGAAGGGCATCCGCTGCGTAAAACATATGCTGGATAAGTTGGCGGTTCATTCCGCTGTGGCGCCCCCAGATTATTAAAGGGACTAAGCCGAAATGAAAATGAATGAATGAATGAATGAATGAATGAATGAATGATAGTTAATTATTAATACATATTTAGTAAGATAAATGGAAGCAACACAATTACATTTTCAAGCAGTTTCAAGCACTATGTTTACCCAAAATTGAAGCACTTTCCACTTTTGAAGACTACCCTGTATATAATAAATAAATGACTACATGTCTATACATGATGACTGATATTTAATCTGAAAAAAAGGAAAAGTATTAATATATTTCCATTTGTAAATTTATTAGATTAACCTCTAGATCAAAGTAACCTGCTTGTGTAATTTGATGTACAAAAGTTTCCTCTGAAAAGAAAAGTGATGGAAGTGAATTTGTTATTATTATTGTTATTATTATTGTTATTATTATTATTATTAATATTATTGTTATTATTATTATTATTATTATTATTATTATTATTATTATTATTATTATTATTATTATTATTATTATTTTCTCCTCCCACACATGTAAGGGGTTTAAATGTTGGGAAATAAATAAAATAAATAAAAGCACTGAATCAAAAAAAAAGAAAAAAAGCCTGCCAGACTTCTGACGGCGAGAAAGCGAAAGTGGGGTCAAGGTAAGTTACAGTACAGTTCATCACCACGGGAGTGCATCATATAGATGGAGGTACTTTTCTCCTGGGTGTGAAATCTTCATTCACACACACCAGGACCTGAAGCGCCAAAAATAAACTCCCGCTTTCACACACACACTCTGAAGATGTTCCATGTCATTAAGGGGGGAACTGGGAAAAGAAATAGAGTTGGCGCGCTCTTATCACGGCGGCATACGAAAACCGTTTTCCTTGACATTTTTCACACCTTATAGAAACAGCTGAGGCACCTTCCTCGGCTTCAAACAGGTGCGTTTTAGGAAATGAGCCAAGCTGCAGATGGGCATCTGGATGATTGCTTGATGCAAATAGACAGTGGAGATCGACGTGAAACTACAGCATTTCGCATCTCTTAAAATTACATCCTCAAAGTGTGGGGTAAGGCAAGGATGAGGGGAACAAATTATTGTGATGTTGAACCAATTTAACATGGCCATCTTATCGCAAACGCGCCTGTCCAACATGACAGTTTTTTTACGTCAGATGTGAAGCATAGGTGTCTGGACGTGTGCCCAGATTGCTCCGGATCCAGGAAAACAGCAGGGACATATGCATGCGAGCCAATTCCCAACACAGAGCCCTGGAGTTGGGTGGGCTCCAGACAGCACAAACACCCCCCCACCGGAGCTCACACCTGTCCATCTAGCTCTCCCAGGGGTACCACAGAGCTCTGACCCCTACAGGACTCTTTGGATTTTCAGATCTGAGAATAGTGTGTGCACTGCTAAAGATATAGTGCTAGGTTTTGAGCTAATTCCAGTGGGAAAACTGAATTTGTTATCTAAACAGAATGAAGCCTGTCTGCACTGCAATAATCTGAGGATGATGTCATTGTAAACTGTGCAGCATATGGAACCACGCGGGACACTGGTGGTTGATCTTTATGGGTTTTTCAATGGCCGGTGTAGACATGCAGAGTACAGGGTGGCTGATGGCCAATAGATACAAAACAGAATTCACTGATGCTGAATAAATGCCTTGATATATGCAAATTCTCTCTCTCTCTCCTTTTTTATTTGTTCCTTGATTAGACAGCCTATTACATCACTGCCATGAACTGACACAGTGCTTTTAATGGTTGTAGTTGCAGTTAAATATGAGGAATGCATGATGCATTTATTTAGCAAAAATGTTTGTAATGCTGGACAACTGATGCATTGAACTGTTCTGTTGGAACAGGTCAAGGGTGAGTAAATGATGGCAGAATGTACATTTTTGCATGAACTATCCCTTCAATACTGTAGTGGAAGTGGCAGAGAGTGTGATGATGATTGAAAACTAACCTTATAAAGTCAGCATAATGAACAAGTACATAGTGTGTAAGCGCATGGTCATATGGAACACAATATAAAATATATTTGGTGCTTTACAGTGTGGTTGCTAGCATGTTTCTTCTGGTGTGTTACTATGCAGGTGAAAAAGTAGTTGATAATGTGTTGCTACGTGGTTGTTTTTAATTGTAAATTGTAAATAAAAAAAGTTGTTTTTAATGCTTCTTATCATGTTGCTATGCGTTTGCTGGGGAGTTTATTAGCTGCAATACACAAATTATTATGTTATATTGTTATTTATATGCACTTAATAAGGTGTTTGTAGAGGCTGGTTTCATGTTGCTATGAAGTTGCTAAGATAGACTCGGTGGTTGCCACTATGTAGTTAATTAAAGTGCAATACATTTCTTTGATATTCTATTTAGGGCTGGGTTATATGGCCAAAAAACAACTACTTTTTAAAAAACATTTGGTCTAAATTACAATATATAGCACATATTGAGCTATTTTACATTTTTATATTTCAATTTAAAACATCTGTATTTGTTTAGCTTTTTTACACATCCTGTCCAATGAAACAATACTTATATTAAAGGCTATTAAAGCAAATGTAATTTATAGAACCAGGCTTTGCTAAATGGTGCAAAAAGTCTTGAAATTATTAAAAAAATTATATGACATTCTAATATTATAGCATGCCATTGCATTATTACAATCTGTTAAACGAAATTAATGCTTTTGTTAAAAAAAATAACAACTTTCTAACATTTACAGATGGAGGGTGTACCCGTGAAATGAAGTCTATGCACAGAGGAAAACACCACATTTCAATCACATTTCAAACACATCTGTCAGCAACATCTGTATCTGTCAGAGCATCTGATGGGGCAAACCGCTTCAAACTATATGTGTTAAATAAATCTTTTTTTAAGCTCTTAATATTGAATTATGCACTTTCCTGCTGCAGCTCACAATATCCTCACTGTTTCTTCAGTAAGGATATTTTATCTGGTTGTTAAGGTATGACATTGGAATACTGTTTCCTGGTCCAAGCCTCTTATCATCTGAATTGAGAAAACCCAATCGCAATTTATGAACACTGTGAACAATGAACAATGTTATAAATTAAAGTCTTTTAAAAATCGTTTTAAAAAATCATGCTGTCCACTAGGGCAGCACGGTGGCGCAGTGGGTAGCTCAATCGCCTCACAGCAAGAAGGTCGCTGGTTCGAGCCCCGGCTGGGTCAGTTGGTGTTTCTTTGTGGAGTTTGCATGTTCTCCCCGTATTTGCGTGGGTTTCCTCCGGGTGCTCCGGTTTCCCCCACAAGTCCAAAGACATGCAGTACAGGTGAATTGAGTAAGCAAAATTGTCCGTAGTGTATGTGTGTGAATGAGTGTGTGTGGATGTTTTCCAGTGATGGGTTGCAGCTGGAAGGGCATCCGCTGTGTAAAACATATGCTGGATAAGTTTATTCCGCTGTGGCGACCCCAGATTAATAAAGGGACTAAGCCGAAAAGAAAATGAATGAATGCTCTCCACTACAGTCTCTGGACTTGCTGAATCCCAAACATTAATATTTTCAATGAGAGATTAGGCATGGGTATGAGAATTAAATTTATGATTTTCAGTAGTATTAAAGCATACTATGAGCGTATTTTAGTGCAATTTGTTGAGACACCCGTTTAGTCTAATAGAGAGTTTGAACTGTGACGCATGATGTCAGACTAGCTTTCAAAAAATAGCTTTTCATTCGTTTTCATATAATATACAGTTGAAGGCAAAAATATTAGCCCTGTTTTAAATTTTAGATTATTTTTTAACATGATTTCGCCAAACGATGCTTAACAGAGCAAGGAATATTTTTACTATAATATTTAGCTACTGTAGGAAGTCTTATTTCTTTTAGTTTGGCTGGAATAAAAGCAGTTTTTAAAAAAAAAATCATTAGCCCCCTAGTTTTTTTCCCCGATTGGCTACAGAACAAACCACTGTTGTCCAATGACATGCCTAATTAATCGACCTTGCCTAGTTTACTTAATTAAGACTTCAATCTAAATACTAAAATATTATGTAAGACATTATATAGGACAAAATATATGATTTATTAGCAATTAGTTATTAAAACTATTATGTTTAAAATTGTGTTAAAATTCTACTCTGTATTAAACAGCACTTGGGAAATATTTTATATATATTTATATATATTATATATTGCCTTCAACTGTATCAATGTGCTGTACAAAATCAAAATACCACCCAGATCTGGTTATGACCGGTTATGCTCTTCCTTAGGTGTAAGCCTATGTTCTTGTTCTTTTACCTGATTTTTCAACTAATATACAGTGCATCCGGAAAGTGTTCATAGCGCTTCACTTTTTCTACATTTTCTTTATGCTACAGCCTTATTCCAAAATGGATTAAATTCATTTATTTACAGGATTGTCTCAAGGCACAAGGCTGGGGAAGGTTACAGAAACATTTCTGCTGCTCTAAAAGTTCAAATGAGCACAGTGGCCTCCATCATCCTTAAGTGGAAGATGTTTGGAACCACCAGGACTCTTCCTAAAGCTGGCCGGCCATCTAAGCTGAGTGATCGGGGGAGAAGAGCCTTAGTCAGTGAGGTGATCAATAACCTGATGGTTACTCTGTCTGAGCTCCAGCGTTCTTCTGTGGAGAGAGGAGAACCTTACAGAAGGACAACCATCTGTGCAGCAATCCACCAATTAGGTCTGTATGGTAGAGTGGCCAGACAGAAGCCACTCCTTAGTAAAGGGCACATAGCAGCCTGCCTGGAATTTGCCAAAAGAAGCACTCTCAGACCATAAGAAACAAAATTCTCTGGTCTCTTTGGAGTTAATAGCAGGCGTTACGTTTGGAGAAAACCAGGCACCGTTCATCACCAGGCTAATACCATCCCTACAGTGAATCATGGTAGTGGCAGCATAATGATGTGGGGATGTTTTTCAGCAGCAGGAACTGGAAGACTAGTCAGGATAGAGGGTAAGATGAATGCAGCAATGTACAGAGACATCCTGAATAAAAACCTGCTTCAGAGTGCTCTTGACCTCAGACTGGGGTGATAGTTCATCTTCCAGCAGGACAATGACCCAAAGCATTCATTCATTCATTCATTCATTCATTCATTCATTCATTTTCTTTTCGGCTTAGTCCCTTTATTAATCTGGGGTCGCCACAGCGGAATTAACTGCCAACTTATCCAGCATATGTTTTACGCAGCAGATGCCCTTCCAGCTGCAACCCATCACTGGAAAACATCTATACACTCATTCACACTCATACACTCATACTACGGACAATTTAGCTTTACCCAATTCACCTATAGCGCATGTCTTTAGACTTGTGGGGGAAACCGGAGCAAAAAAGACTTGAGGCTGTAATTGCTGCCAAAGATGCATCAACAAAGTATTGAGCAAAGGCTGTGAATACTTATGTACATGTGATTTTTCAGGTTTTTTATTTTTAATAAATTTGCAACAATTTCAAAAAATCTTTTTTCACATTGTCATTATGGGCTACTGTGTGTAGAATTTTGAGGAAATAAATGAATTTAATCCATTTTGGAATAAGGTTGTAACATAAAAAAATATGGAAAAAGTGAAGCGCTATGAATAATTTCCGGATGCACTGTATATTGCTGGTAACAACCACCATTGCTTCAAAGTATAACTTCATGACTTGAGATACCATTCCACAAGCTCACAGGATGGGACTAGCCTCAAGCAATATAGAAAGCAGAAAATAAAGATTTTTCAAGCCCACTCACCAGGTTGGAGGCCCCTCTCACTGTCTCTGGGTTGAGCATGACAATCTCAGTGGTCACATGTCCCTCCACAGCCTCTGTCATCTGCTCCACGGTGCAGTTGATGGATGGGTCTTTGATCTTGAACCAGTTGTCAGCGTACCAGCCAATCAGAAACCACACATACTTTTTCCCATACAGCTTCTCCTTATAGACCTGCATTTGGGTTGTGTGAAACAGGTCGGGTTAGAGAACAACTTGAGCCAAGAATGAAAAATGAACAGAAACACTATGTTTCCCCTTTGACACTGACAAAGATTAATCATGCTCAGCATGATGGCTGATTACCAACCTCACAAAACACTTTCCTGGCTTCCGTTTCGTAAAACAGTCCCACAATGATGCGAGCATCTTGCCTCTGTGGGAGCAGAGGGAGAATTGATGATTAGAACAAAAAATGAATACAACAATTTGCAGAAGTCAGTGAATTAGCATGGGAGGGAGGTCCCTTTAGTATTTAAAAGTGCTGCTATGCAAAACGCTGCAGTAATTTTGGTTTGGACAAGCAGTCCAATCAGTACTACTTTCCCCTCTCAGTGGTGTGCTATATTCCAGGTTACCATGGCTCTCTGGTGGTACACCATTAATCTTTAGGACCAGATCTAGGACGGCACACATGGCAGGCCTTTGCTAGAGAGGGAGCCAGGGGCCTAGCAGTCACTGGAGAGAGTGGGACGAGGGGGGGGAAACAGATCATCTGACCCATGTTCCAATTAAAACGATTCTCCTCAAGACCAGATCAGATCCCTGCATTGTTATATTTTCCTCCCGGACTTAAATGATGTCCTTTGGCATGACAAACCCAGAGCTAGCCTATCACAATAAAGGTGCATGTGCCTGTTTTTGTATGTGGATGTGTTAATTGGGAAATCTTCAGGGCAACAAAAACATAAAAAAATAAAATAAAATAAGGATGTTTTGCTTAAAACAACTCAAACCTATTTCAGGGCTACTGCATTTGTGTATTGTGACATTTTATTCATGTTATTTTCATAAACATACTTTCCCCCTAAGTCCTTATTAGCATATTACACAACAATAATGAAATTACAGAATGTTATAGTGTCATGTTTTGTTGATTAAAATATTAATTTAAAACTTTTTTTAATTTGGCGCCTCATGCTAATTTTATGCTTGAGTTGATTTTTTTTTACTTAAGTGACAACTGAACTGCCCACATTCCCTGTTACTCATGCCGCCTGGGGTAAATAGCTTCTAATTATGTGTTTGTATTCATTTTGTATTTCTACTCCTGCGAAAACTTTAAAATATATATGTTAAAAAAAAAAAAATATATATATATATATATATATAAGGGAATGTGTGCATATGCAAATGGTTAATATGTTTTATAGAATACATTTTTAAATCTGCCATTACTATAAAAGAAACATGTACTGTATGTGTTTCATACTCATTGTATTGTGTTGTATGAAAATATTATCACAATCATAATACATAAGTGTGTCTAATAATGGTACTGCCCATCATCAAGATATTTAAAAGTAAATTAAATAATTAATTGGTTTCTCAATATACTCATTTTGATAACAACCATGATGTCTAAAAATGATTTTCAACAATATTCCAGCTTTCCAGGAAATCCATTGTAAATAAATGCATTCAGCAATCAACCCAGCTAAATAAATACTAGTATAGACTACTATAGACGAATTAAACATTAAAAAACAAAATCAACAAACAGTTGCAATATCTTTTTTACCCCAAGATTTAAATAGATAATGCAATATATAATATAATTATAATTTGTATATATTATTTGTATCATAAAAATTATGTAATGAAAACTCTGATACCTCATGACACTTCTAATTTGTTTTCGGTCTGTTTTTGGGTTGACGCAACCTAAATCTGTGTGCATTTTGCATCTGTCAGAGAATCATGGGATGTTGTTGTGAAGTTGATCTGATTCTCCTAACATGGCACTGACAGAAACACCTCTATGTTGCCATGGCAGCAAGGTCATAAATGAAATGAGCGAAAGTGAAAGCACCTTGAGGTTCTTGACGGCCACAGCAGGATCCGTGAGGAAACTTTGCCTCACGCTGATCTCAATGCCTGCTTCCTTCACCCTCTGCTCTAGATCATCCAGAGTCTGAGAGAGAGAGAGAGAGAGAGAGAGAGAGAGAGAGAGAGAGAGAGAGAAATAAGATTAAAAGAGATCAGAGACAGCGAGGAAGAAAATGGAAAGTGCATGGAAACAAGAAAAGCATCTGCAAATAGATGAGAGGTGATGCCGGGAAGAAAGAGACAGGGAAGATTATTATTGCGGTAGAAAGGCAGCAATAAGACAGGCATGGAAATAGAAAAATCAGTAAAGGACAAAAATTAGAAAGAGACTGGCAGATTAAATTTCTTTAGTTTGGACTTGTTTACTGTCCTGCATGTACCAATAAGACCAGCGTGTAAATTTTAATACAGTGTGTCTAACCTCAGGCTGCAGAGTGGGAACAAAAGAACCTAGATTGCAGATCCCAAATGTTATCTTTTACAGCATTTTTCTACATAGCATTGTAAAGAATATGCCATGTCCTGAAGAAAACATTGTTTCTGGCACTCTTGTAGTTGGAAGTCAGAATTATTAGCCCTTTTCAATTATTTCCCAAATGTTGTTTATCAGAGCTAGGAATTTTCCCACAGTATTTCCTATAATATTTTTTCTTTTTTCTTATTTGTTATATTTCGTTTAGAATAAAAGCAGTTTTTAATAAAAAAAAAAAAAACATTTTAAGGTCAATATTATTAGTCCCCTTAAACAATATTTGTTTTTGATTGTCTACAGAACAAACATCATTATACAATGACTTGCCTAATTACCCTAGCTTGCCTAATTAACCTAATTAAACTAGTTGAGCCTTTAAATTGCAATTTACATTTAAGCTGAATACTAGTATCTTGAAAAATATCTAGTAAAATATTATGTACTGTCATCATGGCAAAGATAAAATAAATCAGTTATTAGAAATTAGTTATTAAAACTATTATGTTTAGAAATGTGTTGAAAAAAATCTTCTTTCCGTTAAACAGAAATCAGGGAAAAAATATACAGGGGGCTAATCATTTACGAGGGCTAATAACTCTAACTTCAACTGTTTATACTGATTATCCAGGAGCAACTATGCAAACCAAAATATGTTCTAGGAATGTATTTTAAATGCTCTCCCCTTAGAGAAAAATGACATGAACTTCACATGTTAAAATCACACATGAAACTCTGAATGTCATAAAGCTATATATAGATTTATTTATTTTTTCTAAAAATGTTTAAGAAATCTATTCAGGAAAAAAGTTATTTAAACAATTCATAAATACCATTTTTGTCCTAACATTTTGAAAACATTATTAAAGTCCCAAATAACCTTGAATATTCAATTAACATTACTGGAAAACTTTAAATAGACCATAGTTGTGTCCCAAATGGCACACTATACACTATGCACTCATGCATTTGTACACTCAGCCAGTAGTATATGAGTTTAGTGTCATCCAAAATGGAACACTAATGTTTTTTACTAACAAAAATTCAAATAGTTTCCCATGACATTTAATGGTTGCCAAACTAGTGAAATAAATGACCAAATGTCACAATAGTACCTGTCATGAGTTCAGCTGCATTGGGATAATCACTCATGTAGGAGAATTTTGCTTTCACGATTCAACCTCAGCGCCTAGTAGCTCTATCCCTTCTGCTACATGAGCAAAGCTGTGACTTTTTAGAATAAAAAGAGTAATTCAGTGTGAATGCACTACTTATACTACTCATACTACGGTGCAAAATGGCATAAAATAGTGCATATTAGGTATGTGATTTGGGACGCACCACATGCCAGAACATAAGCTTTGACTGGGTAAACAATACAATTTTATAGATTTTATAATATAATCAAAATGTGAGAGACCACAAAAATTAGGACAAAACAAAAAAAGTAATCTCTTATCCCATGATATGACAACACACCACACACCAACATGTCTTCAACCAGAGTCCTGAATGTAAACACAGGAAATCTCGCAAAATCTCTTTCGAGACTTGAGAATAAACATGGTGGACAAATAAACAAGTTTATCCTCCATCTCTGTTGTCCAAATCCATTTCACTTTGAGCTGCGCCATGACTTTGTTTGTTATGCTTGCATCTTCTGTCAGCTTGCTTTCTGATCGGATATCGTCTTATTTCACATTATAATCCCTGGCTTGAATAGTGTGTGCATTTGTCCCCACACACATCAGGATTTCAGATCGTTAATATAACATTTTTAAAATCAGCCCAGTTATCTCGGGTGTCTTCCAAGAATAAATGTTCTGAGAATGTTCGCTGTTATGCCTGGAAAGGAATGTGTATGTTCACTTTTGAAAAATAAATAAATATGTGTATAATTCAATCCAAAGTAGCAGGTTTTGGACACCCTCGATTTAGTACACCAAAAGCTTGAGGCCGTATACTGTATAACAGAATCCTGTTCCTGGTGATCTACCTTCCTGCAAAGCTCTGCTCCAAGACTGATCAAACACATCTAAACAAGCTAATTAGGATCTCAGGGAGCATTTGATAATTACAGACAGGTGTGTCGGAGTAGGGTTGGAACTGATCTCTGTAGGTAGGCAGAACTCCAGGAGCAGAATTGGGCACCCCTGCTGTATGATAATAAAGACAAGAGCGAAGAAGTATCAACTAGACGACTCAAATGTGTTCTGCACAACGTCCCCAACTAAACAATCACGCAACTAATGTATTATATGTTAGACAAAATAAGTTTCCATAGAGTGAAAGTATTTTGAATAAAATAAGAGTTACGAACAACAGAAAGCAAATGTTTCCAGTCAACACTAAAGAACACTGATGCATTTGCTATTAATTTGCATATGTAGCATATACTATTTAAAGATGCACATATGGTATGAATGTAAAAATTTGATTATTATCTGTATGAAGTAGTTCATGATGTAAAGATCATATTTTAAATCCTAGCGCAAGACTGGTGCAAATGAATTCTGCAACAAGAAACAGTGTCAGTCGGTACACGGCATGCCTAAAGGGACATGGTGATGAAAAGTGAAAAATTATTTTTCCTATTATATGCTCTCTTCAAAATTTTACATTCCCCTGAGAAACTGTCACTCATCAAACTAGGAAAAGGCAAAAGCTATACTGTGTGAACAAGTTTCTCAGGGGAACGCAATAGCATTGCGAGAGAACACAAATTTTCTGTGAACATAAAAAAACTGGAATATAATTTTTCCTCCCATCCCATTTTTTTTTAAACGTCACCTTGAGTGCAAACTCTAAAATGCCTGCTTCCCATAATCCAGCAAACTTCAAACTTTTCTTGTCAAATTTTGTAGAAATATACATTTACAATTAACATTTTATCATTATAGAAGTGATTGTCATTTCATTTTATAATGCCACTTTGATGTATGTGGAGCATGACTTGGACCAATGAGATTTCACAGTAGGCGGGGCTACACAATACTAAAAACAAGTGTCTAAAACAATAAAAAGCTTTTTAGGTTGATTCTCTGACCACCTCCTAAACACTGATCAAAAAACAAAAGCATAGCTGCTTCTGTTGTTGTCTATCCACTGAAAAAAAAACAAAAAACGATATATTTTGTTTTGCTGCGATATATTTTGTAATATGAATATAACTTCACCAGATGATTTGAACAACTCTATTTGGAATAAATATTTTGGAATATTTCCTTTAAAACAATCAAAATAATCTGCCGATGGGGTAAGCAAAAAAATCTTTGTTTTTGCTTTGAAATAGGATAATTTAGCTTGTTTTAATTAAAAACTTGCTTTGTTTTGACTTATTATTTCTAAAAACAAGACATTTTTTTTATTGTCTAGAAAGTGCTTCTTGATTTGCGAATGTTTGGACGATTTGAATTACCAGGATGATTTTCTATGCAGTGCATCTGCATAAAATATAATAAATTACAAGCATATACAAATACGACAGATTAAAGATTTTAAATAAAAAGCTAAATAAACAGGGGAGTCTAACAGCATTGAAGTACAGAAATTGAACAATCAAATATAAAATAACATGGTCATCATTGTATAAATAATTTTAATCTTTAATCTTTAATAAACAATCTAATCCTGCGATGTGACTATTGCGGATACACACATTGTGATATCGATGCTCAAACGATATATTATTCAGCCCTAATCTATAAAAGTAAATATCTGACTCACAGAGGTGAAGACCTCGGTGGTCTGCTGGATGGTGGCGATCTTAGTCCACTTCCACTTCTGGAAGAGCTGCACGCGGGTGGGGTTGTGCAGTGTGGCTGAGGGGTGTGTGCGGAAGAAGGTGGGAAAACGCTGACGGTTGGAAAGAGCTGGAGAACTGGATCCATACGACAACTGCAAGCAGAAAACAATGTTCACGAGAAACACGCAACAGAAAGACATTCACACATCAGAGTACTTTGAAGGAAAATTAGAAACATGCGAGTGAAGAAAAATGTGTGATAAAATCACCCACAGGAAAACCAGTGCCCAAGAGGCTAAATTATCTCCTGCTGGGTTGAGCACAGTTCACTGGAACAGCTTTATTTAACATTGAGAACTGTAGTGTGTGAGACAGGCACACGGAAAAAGTTAAAATGCAAAACAGAGGTGTAAAGTACGTGAAAAAAGGAGGTGTAAATTTCCTGTTTCAATTGCAGTACTGTCATCAGTCAGTCAAATCAGATGACAGCAGAGGGTTTTTTAGCTTTTTTGCCAATAACTCAATGTCATTCGCAGATGCAGCGAGACGTTGTTGAGTGACAGGTCTGCTGAGGGGGTGGAAAAAGGGAGGGTTTCAAGGCCAACAGGGGGATATATAGGTCAAAACTCATATGTGAAGAGAAAAAGCTCTCAACAAATATAAAAATAGAGCAGAGCATGAAAAATAAAGAGACTGATTTTCAAAAAAAAAAAAAGAAGAAGAAAAAGATGAGGCAGTGGGAGTGCACTTCAAAGACGAGCCAAAAGCGAAATAAAAATGACATAAATATCTGATCCAAAATGTCTGGAAGCCATTTCACTGATTTTGGGTATTTGAACGAAGTGCAGCATGTTCTGAAATAGGAAATGCATTTAGGCAGCTCATCTTTACTGTGCTATTGAGCTTTCAGTGATGAGACCTGTTGGAGAGCTCGGTTTGTGACATACAAAGCCATGCTGAAGTTATCTATACTGCATGTAGGGGGTTACAAGCATTCTTACCTGATTTAGATTTGTTTTGTCAATTGGTCAGATTTAATACAATTGATTATAAATACATTTTTAAAATGTAATCCTATTATTCTTGCCTTCTGATTTGTGCATACATTTATTACATATTGTATAAGCCTCTTCACCACAGGCAGATTAACAAACTGACTGTGAAGTCTAAGTCAGTGATTGGCTGTAGTCTTAAATAAAACAAGCAATACAACAAATATGACAAAGTTCAAATAAAACAAATAACTTTGTTTTAATTAAAACCAGGGTACATTAGCTAACTAAATTAAGTTACCAGATATTCAGAACTTATAATAGCCAGAAATAACCACGTTATCAGTCTAATATTAAATGATTTAAATATGTTTATTATTGAATCTATCTCTGCATTACTGAATTGCTAAAACCTGACTGTCACGCTCGGGTTGAAGGACATGAAGGTACGAGAACACGAGATTAAACGAACATGAATTTATTAACAAACACAGGCACTGGAAGAAACAGGAAATTCAGGGAGGACATGGGGTGATGACAGCATGGGCAATACACCGGGCATAGACACTACAATACAGGACAATGAATGAAACAAACTGAGGGGTATAAATACAAGAGGGATAATGGGACAGATGATACACAGGGGTGAGACACAGGTGGAATAAATGAACACTAAAAATGGCGGGATACAGAACAAAGGAATCACATGACATGGGAAAAGCACATGGAACACAACAACAGAACAGACACCTGACACTGACAACAAGTAAAACCTAGCGCCCTTGAAGAATAGTGGCATTTAAATAAAAAATTGCATTTTCAAATGCACTGTGAAGCTTGTTTTAATAACATCAAATGATTTTAGATCTAAATATGCCTGACAAGGCTTTTTGGTATACTGTATATGAATTATTGTCAAACTGAATGACAAATCATATAATCTTTGCAAATCATAGTAAATGTGTGAGTCATTATTTTTGCTCAGGAAAAAACTGTATTGAGCAGAATGCAGTAATATGTGAAAAAAGCTATACTTTCATTGTTTTGAAGCTTGAAAACTTATTTTAATCTTGCGCTTTTCCGATATCATTGCAACAAACAAATCACTAGTATAGCTCTAATACAATTTTCTCAACCCAATAGGGGTGTAACAATACATTTAAATCACAAATCGATTCATGTCTTGATGCGGATATATCAATATGTTTAAAAAAGAGTTTAATATTAGCATTATTACCATTATTCCCTCAAACACATTATTTCTCAAACACATAATTGTTACATGTCTGTGTTGTCTTCATGTAGTTGTTATTTCATGTGATGTCCATTGTGTTTGTTCCATGTGCTTCTGTTTATGTCGTGTTTCCTTTGTTTGTTAATGTTTATTAGTTCCACCTGTTGTCTCAGCCCTGTTTGTAATCTGTTCAATCTTGTTCTGTGTATTTATACCCCTGAGTTTGTTTAGTTCTTTGTCTGGTATTGTATTGTCAAACTCCATGTCCTGACTGCGTTTAATGTTCTAGGTCCTGTTGTAAAGGCTTTTTGTTAATAAATACGTGTTTTTTGGATAATTCCTGTGACCCATGCATTTGTGAGTGAGCCTCCTGTGACAATAATATTGTAATATGTAGGCCTACTGTTGGTTAAAATGCTAAATTTTGTATAGACTTGGGGTGGTGGACTTGAATAGACTTTAAATTGATCAATGCACAAAACAGTGATGACATCAAAATACAAATTCATAATTCTGGAGTTTAATTCAGTTTATTAATTAGTTATTAATGAATTAAAGTTTATTAATTCTGCTAGACACATATGCATTCACTCTGTCATTGACTGCATAAAAATAGATAATTTTCTCTTTCATTATATCCAACAATATACAAACTACAGTAGTCATTATGACACTGACAATCTGTAAATGATCGCTATCCGTAACAAACAGAATGCTATTTACAACTTTTTTACCTGTTATTCACAGCCCTGACAAACGGCTCTGAGCATGAACACTGAAGTATGCACCACGTCTTGTCACATAACGAAGCATTTATGGACAAATGTATGCATAAATGAAGCATTTATCAGCTCACATGTGATTTCGCGACTAAACAAATGTCATTTTGCGAAGTAGTACAAGACGATGTAATTTCGATTTTTGTGTGAAATATACCTTATAATTACAGTAAGCTGACCCTTGGATAAAACAAGCTCAATATTGTGCGTCATATTGTTTAGACCATTGCTACATTAACATATAACAATTTCTCAATATTACAAAGTAGTTTATCATTACACCCTTGCTACTCAATATTTAGATTTTTGATATTTAACCACTAGGCTGAATCACTGTCACACTGAATCTCTATAGAACCAATATGCTTAAAGTTAAAGACCAATAGCTTTCAATTTTCCCTGTTAC
>CAIGQW010002378.1:583527-620261 GCA_903798125.1 Danio choprae
TGGGTGTGTGTGTGTGTGTGTGTGAATGTGAGAGTGTATGGGTGTTTCCCAGTACTGGGTTACAGCTGGAAGGGCATTCGCTGTGTAAAACATATGCTGGATAAGTTGGCGGTTCATTCTGCTGTGGCAACCCCTGATAAATAAAGGGACTAAGCCGAAGGAAAATGAATAAGTGAACTTTTATTAATGATTTTTATATTTAAGTTGTTCTATATTGTTTATTATTTATATTATATTATACAATTTCATTTCTCTTGTACCACTTTTCAAAATATCGTCTTTTGTGTTTAATAGAAGAAAGAAACTCATTAAGGTTTGAAACAAGTAAAGATTAAGAGAATGATGAGAGAATATTCAGTTTTTGGTAAACCATTCCATTAAATGAAGGTTTTAAAATAAATATATAATTTATTTAACATTAATTAGATATTTAACATTTATGCAAATAACAAAACAATATAATAATAATAATAATAATAATAATAATGGGGCCTCACAGTGGCGCAGTGGGTAGCATGTTCGCCTCACAGCAAGAAGGTCGCTGATCGCTGGTTCGAGCCTCGGCTGGGTCAGTTGGCCTTTCTGTGTGGAGTTTGCATGTTCTCCCTGTGTTGGCGTGGGTTTCCTCCGGGTGCTCCGGTTTCCCCCACAAGTCCAAAGACATGCGCTATAGGTGAATTGGGTAAGCTAAATTGTCCGTAGTGCATGAGTGTGAATGGGTGTGTATGGATGTTTCCCAGAGATGGGTTGCAGCTGGAAGGGCATCCGCTGCGTAAAACATATGCTGGATAAGTTGGCGGTTCATTCCGCTGTGGCGACCCCAGATTAATAAAGGGACTAAGCCGAAATGAAAATGAATGAATGAATGAATGAATGAATAATAATAATAATAATAATAATAATAATAATAATAATAATAATAAAGGGGAGGAATCGCCTCTATAAACAGAAACCGATATTTACAACATATCTAGCATATATATTAAACATATAAACAAGAGATGACAATACTCTTAAATACACTTATTTTACAAAGCCAGTGATATCAATATATACGTAAGAAATCCATTAAATGAAGGTTAAGATATTTATAATATCCTTATTATAAATATATACTCTTCTTTTTTGAACTATTCATTCATAAAATGATACTGGAAAAACAGTTTTCAAAACCGATAATAGAAAACGTGTTACAATCAGCATATCACAAGGATTTCTAAAAGGTCATGGGACACTGAAGACTGTGTCCAAAGTGTGAATGAAATTTTAAAATGTTCATTTATTCATTCATTTTCCTTCAGCTTAGTCCTTTTATTAATCTGGGGTCACCACAGCGGAATGAACCGCCAACTTATCTAGCACATGTTTTACGCAGCAGATGCCCTTCCAGCTGCAAACCATCACTGGAAAACACCCATAAACTCTCATTCACACACATACACTAGGGACAGTTTAGTTTATCCAATTCACCTATAGCGCATGTCTTTGGACTGTAGGGGAAACCGGAGCACCCAGAGGAAACCCACACAAACACGGGGAGAACATGCAAACTCCACACAGAAATGCCAACTGACCAAGCCGAGGTTCAAACCAGCGACCTTCTTGCTGTGAGGTAACATCGCTACCCACTACGCCACCGCGCCAACATTTTTAAAAATATAAAATAATACAAAAAAGTTTTCACCATTTTATGGAATAAATGCTGTGAGAGACCTACCGACCTCAAACTTCAGAACTTTGCATCATAATTAACTAAAGATTATATAAACATCCAATTAGTGAGTAAGATGTTAACTGCTCTAATGTATTCAAGAGATCCTGTTCATTATACTGATGCTAACTTGCATCTGATATTATGAGTGTTTTTACTTGATTCATTAAAAGATGTGACTCACAACAGTCATCCGTTCTTAAATCAGACTGTTATTCATTTAATATGAATCTTACTAAATTCAACTCAAAGATGCTGTTAAAACGTGTACAAATACACTTATTCTTGCAAGGTGAAGGACAAGATAGGATTGAAAAATTAGTCTAATGACACTCTCTTTAGGAGAAGGGAATTGACTAAATAAAAGCACATAAAACGATCACACTATTTGCACTCAGAAGATGACTTTTGATACTGCTCACTATATATAAACAATTCCTTTAAATGTAGCATCATTGCATTGGGTTTCTTGTTAAGACACCAACATCAGCTTAAATTGGTTTAAAACAATTACTCTTTGGCTTAACTCTTTGCTTTCATTAAGAACAAAATCAATTCTGTAGCTCAGTAAACAGGAGTTCCATTTCTCATAATGCTTTGCGCCTGTAAAGAATGAGAATATGCTTAAATAAAGTGCTACTTTATGCTTTTTTTGCACACCAGGGTTCTAATGACAGCATTTACTACACTTATTCTAAGGAACCACACTAATAATTTTCATGAAACTAAACATCAAGTTTAGCTGTGTTTATTCAATTTAGTTTATCATGGTGTTCCATGATCAAGTCAAATAGTTATTTCTGAGTGATTAAACAGTATTGTATTCCTGCAACTCAACCATAACCCATAACCAAACAAGGTTATAGGTTTGATTTTAACACATTTTAATCTGTTTTTAATTCATTCATTTATTCATTTTCATTTCGGCTTAGTCCCTTTATTAATCTGGGGTCGCCACAGCGGAATGAACCGCCAACTTATCCAGCATATGTTTTACGCAGCGGATGCCCTTCCAGCTGCAACCCATCACTGGGAAACATCCACACACTCTCATTCACATACATACACTACGGACAATTTAGCTTACCCAATTCACCTATACCGCATGTCTTTGGACTTGTGGGGGAAACCGGAGCACCCGGAGGAAACCCACGCCAACACGGGGAGAACATGCAAACTCCACACAGAAACACCAACTGACCCAGCCGAGGCTCGAACCAGCGACCTTCTTGCTGTGAGGCGAACGTGCTACCCACTGCGCCACCGTGAGGCCTGTTTTTAATCATTTTTATTATTTTATGTTTTTATTTTCTTATACTTGTTTCTTTTATTCCTGTTTATGTATATCACTTTGAATTACCCTTGTGTATGAAAAGTGCTATATAAATAAACTTGCCTTGATTCCCAGGGAATGCATGATAAAAAATGCATTGTAAATAACTCATTAATAACTAAATTGATACGTAATGTCAATATCGACCACAATTTTAATACGAGTTGATTTTAAATACAAAATCTAGCCCTTATATCACCTACAAGAAGTAGGACTGTGCAATATAATATATCAGATGGACAAAATAAAAAGTTTATCCTTTCATATTATTCATATTATGCTCTGTTGATTATTTCATGGTGTTGCAAAAAAACATTGTTTATGGTAATATTTCATCATTTGGATGAACGCCACGACATGGATGCAGGCAGAAACGTGAAAAACATGGTGAGAATGTTGCAGCCTTGAAAATTTTCAGCATTTTATTTAGCAATATTTTAGGTTGGACCTTAAATCATTAGTTTTAGAAAAGTGATTTATACTGTATTTGATTACTACTCATTTCCTAATCAAACATTTGCCTAGATGGTTTAAATAAAGTGAGAAAAATGATCACACATGACTGAGTAAATTTTTGAGTATACACTTTATACTGTGTAAAGAAATAGTCCATTCCATGTGGTCTATTTACATTTTCTATAAAGCGATTATTTGATGGAATTTACAGAAATGCACTATATTGTGACATATATCATTATCAGGATATGAGATGATTTATTTCATTAAATGATATTTGTGACATATATCGCCCTGCTTTAACATCCCCAGTCTTCTCATCAATTTAATCAACGAATGAACAAACCCCTAAAAAGCATTAAAGGCCCCACAGCAAAAGTGTTAAGGCCAAGTGATCTCAAATACGGGCTCTGGGGAAATCAGTCACAGGTCCAGTCCATACTAATAAGCCCTCGTACCATGCCTGTCACCCCACAGAGAGCGGCGTCCTCAGCTCCAATCAAAATGGCCTAGAACCACAGTGGGCGCAAGTTTAACGAGACTGCTCTTTCTGTGGCTCAGGAGGGAACATTTGGGTCTGAATACCTAAAACCCGACTCAGATGAAATGTTCCTTCTTGCTTCATACCTCCTGATGACACAGCGCATTTCTGCTCTCTAAATGTAGCTGTCCGTGGTGCTGAATTCTAATCAGTGACGGCTCTCTGCATGCGTGCGTTTCTGTGTGCATGTATTCATTCAGATCAGCGGGGGTCCTGAGCACATCCTCCTACTGCTGGGGATCAGAAGCGATGCTCTCGATATATCTCAAAGATTGCATCTCGCCAGTCTGGTTAAGCGTACAGCTGCTTTAATTTCTTCCATTTATCCAACTCGATCTGTTTATGCAATAATCATAAAGAGGCATGCTTTTTTCTCTATTTTGTCTGAGCAATCTGTGGCCTTATGTGTTTGTTTGAACAGCAGTGGTCTTGGTAACTGTTGTCATGCCAACCTCCACCCCCAGTCTTTCCTCCTTCTCCTGTATCTTTGAAGCGAGGTTCCAATGCAGACCCGTTCCGACCAATCACTGCGAAGCTCTTAGCAACACCGAACAGTCACAGAGAATTAACTGTTTGCGCTCTGCATGTATCTCTGTGTGTTCTCCGTCTAAAACTCTGGCTTGCACTCTGCATATGTGTGCGTCTGTGTGTGCGTTAGAGAGAGAGAGAGAGAGAGAGAGAGAGAGAGAGAGAGGGAGGGAGTATGTATTGGCATCTCCTGTGCGGGGGAGGAGGGACGCAGGTGGGAAAGATGGAGAAAAATAGAGAGAGAGTCAAGCAAATGAAAAGATATGGACAAGGAAAGTGGACGGTGTATAAAGCTGCTATGAATAGATTTCTGCAAGCAAACCTCAGGTGACAGCGTAACCCATGAATAATACGATGCTGTCAAAACATTCCTCTGCACAGCTTTAATGAAGTCACACTGAATCAAGTACAAATTCCCATTTAAAGAACATTATGTTCATTAGCGTCCACCAAACCCCTATTAACATATCACAGCCGACCTAATATGCTGTAGTAAAATGTAAATTTGCACAGAAATCTCCTGTGAACACAAAATCTTCAGCAAAGCGATGATAATGACACTCCACACTGTTTGAATAAATAACATCAACAGCAAGCAAACACTCTTACGGAATGACTAGTTCAGTGCACACTCAATTGCATACTATCAAACAGTTCCAATAATGGAAAGTAATTAAAGAGCTCATGCAGTGCTCACTTACCATACTGTCATAGTGGATTAATTCGAGCTCATAATCCGGAAGAATATCCGTTCTCTTGTTCACCAGATCCAGGGCCATTTGGGCAGCAGGGAGACATGCTTGACCACCTGGCCATCCGCCACTCATAGGGAACAGGGCTCCGATGTAGAGTTTCTTTTTGCCTAGAACCGGGGAGGACCAGGAGAAAAGTAAAAAAAGGGTGGCCCAAATAATGTAGGAAGTTGATAGCAAGCTCCGTCCCCTGCTGTGCTGCTGCCAACTTAGTTTAGCCATAGTGGGCAAGAGTGTGTGCCAACAGTTTATGTTTTGATTATTTTACATGAAAGGCGAAGCTGGAGGAGTTTGACAGGAATTGTTCTTTTTGATAAAAAAAATATTCAGGATGAAATAATCCTCAGTCTCCCTCAATGCTGAAAACATTCATTCAGAATCACGTGAATACAGCACTGATAATTACCCATAAACTTCTATTGACCTTTAATGTACTTTTACAGGCTGTTCCCTTGTTTGCGTTTAAGATGAGACATAAACACGACATTGATGCCTATTTAAAAGCATGTGATTTTTGATATCAAACTAACGAAATACATCTTTGGAAATTGCGTTACAACTATTTTTGTGGCGTCAAACATTTAATTAACTTTATCGAGTATACTAGACCAACCTTTTTAAAATGTACAAACTTTCAAAGATACACCAAAAGTTTCAAGTATCTGACGTTAAGCTCGCGGAGTCCAACGATACTGAAATTACATTAAAATGAACGTAACTGCGGTTTACGAATGAACAACTACGCGGAATAACGTTAACGAATGCTAGCGACGAGAAAACAATAACAATCTGTCATTGCCTCAATAGTTTAGTACTGTAGACTTATACTCACGATTCTCCCGAACCCGGAACGAATAAAGCAAATAGATAAACATAACATGTTTGTTTTATTGGAAAGCGCAATGTTACATACGGTCCACTTGAATTTTCTGTGCGCGTCTATAGAACAACGACAGGTTGAATTCGGGAAGAAAACCTATTAGCGCAGAAAAACGGAGGGTGATAATGTCGTTGTGAACGATCGGTATAAAACCCAGTACAGAAACAAAAGAAACGGCAAACGAAGTCGCAGCAGTGAGTGTGTGTTTGTGTTCGTTGGATGCAGCAGGAGACTGAGAGAGAGAGAGAGAGACTGTGCTGGGTTTATAGAGAGAGACAGCCAGCTCGCGCGCGCTCGAGAGAGGGAGAGAGAATGTGTGAGAGAGGAACTGTGAGAGAAAGAGAGCTAGAAAGAGAGAGAGTGTGTGTGTATGTGTGCGTGTGTGAGTAAGAGAGAGAGAGAGCCGTAGATGTGTGGAGCTCATTTTCCTTCTCCGTTTCACAGAGCACTTTGAATTTGCAATCCCTTAACACAACCACTCTGGTTTATTACCCCCTCCTTATCCGCCAACTACACCCGAACCATCCGCCTCCGATACACATTTATATTTTTATTTCTCTTCCTCAGGAGTTTATTTCAAACACAATTTAATTTAATCAAGGTGGGACTCGAGAGCACCCCAAAACATTACATCATGACAATTTCCCAATGTAACAGTTTAGCTTGTTGTTATGTCACTCACTTTTGTTATTGTTCTTTTGTTATTTTGTCACACCAAAAATATATACCAATGATTACTAGGTTCGCATATATAGCAAGCATTTAAACTATGCTAAAATCACATCAGTTGGAATGAAATTAAATTCAGTGTTAAATCGAATAATGTGTTCACTAATGTGATCAGGTTGATGTCTGAATTTGTCAAAAGCTTCAAATCAGATCTGATCTTTTTGACTGGTGCATATGCAACAAAAAATAGCTACCTCATTGTTCATGTGCACAGTATTTTCAGTCTGATAAAGTGTTTACACGTTTACAATCTGTTTAATGGTTTAAACTACTCATTTCATTTGGATCGAGCTCCGTCAGATCAGTAAAGTTGTCTAAGTCCAGTTGAGCCAGCATTCCAATTACTATGGACTATTTGGCTGCAAGTACACATAGCACTGTACTTTAAAGACAGAACCCAATCATATGAAACAATAAAATCAGATTTATGTGCACTTCTAAAATATCCAAACCAGTGCTGATGTGTACTAATTAAATGTGTAAAGGGTCAAAAAGGCTCTTATTTCTGCTGCAAGGTAACACTTTTCCTGTACCATGCTTGTATTAAATAAGCAACATCGATACTATGACAAGAAAAAAAACATGCAAGCTTAATTATTGTATTCATTTTAGGGATGGGATCTTGTTCACATCCTGTTTTTGATTCATTTAGATGTTTTTGGTTCATTTATCAGAGCAGCTGCACTTGTTTGCTTCAGATGCCAATGCTCATGCTTTTTCAAAAGCACCGTACAGAACAACCATACCAGAGTTCGTTTTAATTGCACACAGCCTAAAGATTGAACGCATCTTGAACCTTTCTAGACAGAACCTGCTGTAGACTACATTATGAATCACATGCTCGGTTCCTCTCACCCACACACCTTCATCTCCACTGCACCATCTATTTCCAAACTCACAGCCAGCGCTCACACTAATCCTGCACCTTACAGCAGATACATCGTGGTAAACAGGATCCACAGAGAAGTGACTGTGCGCACTTGTCTGTAGTCTTCAATAATGTATCTCCAAACTGATGGGCTGACACCGATCCTTCTCTTCCTCTAACTCTCTTCCTCACCTTCCCCCGAACCCAATGTTTTTCCTCCGAGCTGAGTGCTATTTTTCTACACGTTCAGTGGCTTTGCTAACACATTCGCCCTCTCACTAATCCTGAGAGTTGATGAGAATCACTGTAGCTATCTATCTGTTTTCCTGGGCCCCGTTTATTCCCAGAACACTCTTGACTGATCTTGCAACTTCTCTTGCTGCAAAAAGCAGCACAAGCCCTGTTACATCACATCAATTCTCAAATTTACAGGTGACACGGGCCACGATCAGACTTGGAAATGAATAATGAAACTCCAGTCAGAAACACGAGATATGGCTTTCATTATGTGCTTTGGGTAATTCAGATTGTTGAGGTAATATGTTTTCGCTGAGGTTCTGGTGCAAAGCTGATTGGCGAGTCCTACATGTTTTAAACAACATGGGTTGTTTTTGTAATCAAAACACTTAGCCTGAGATGAAATAGCTGTAGAGGATTTCAGGCCACCTTTCTGTTTCTCTCTCTCGAACCGTTTCGATTACCACATTCTCTCCGACATCAAAACCCAGAGGCGATGGTTATATATCAGAGAACTGGTATTAGCTTAGCAGCTGCTGTAAGTAGCCTGGGGTTGTGCCACTGATGAAATACACCCCTGTATGTGTGGTGAATGCAGAGTGGCGATTAACCTCCAGGGTGGCGTCAATGCTCAATTCCTGAACAGTTCACCCAAAAGCCAAGCACTCTTTAGAAGGATCACAAAATGATTCGAAATAAGAATGCCAGTGTTTATAGAGATCTGCCCATAGGTGGCGCTATAACAGTTTTAATATTGCAAATGCTGCTTTTAATGGTCAATTACCAGACTTTTCTGTTTTTGTAATGATATAGGTAGTTAACTTTGATAATTGCTGCTTGCAGCTACTTCATCTCTGGCAGCTATTTCAGCTCAGGCTAAGAGCTTTGATTACAAAAACGACTCATGTTGTTTAAAACATGCAAGCTTTGCACCATAATGTCAGCTAAAATATATTACCTTAAGAATCTGAATTACCAAAAGCACATAACGAAAGCCATATCTCCTGTTTCTGACTGGAGTTACATTTTTAATTTCAAATTTGATTATTTGAATACATTATAATATAAGGCCTATGGCACAAAACGGTCGGATTTCTTGTTTAGAAAAAAAGGATACAACCTGACTGTAGCACCAAACTGTAGCACTTCAGAGATTGATTTAAAAAAAGCACCAAAAGCCCCAAATTAATTCTTATTTCAGTCAAGGAAAAAAAATCTGTTATAATCAGTGGTGGAAAGAGTACTGAAAAATCATACTCAAGTAAAAGTACCGTTACTTGCCCCAAAATGTAGTGCAAGTAGAATAAATGTATCTGTTATAAATATTACTCAAAGTATGAGTAAAAAGTAGCCCTTTTAAAAGTACTTTTGAGTAGTGAGCATTACGCTGTGAAAGGTTGAAACGTTTTCATGCAATTTGTGCAGGGATGTGTAAACGTAACATTCTGTACTTCATTTAGTTATTGCTTAAGGAAACGCTAACTCTAATAAAAGACTGCTCATTTAAATTCATGGGGTGTCAGTAATTGTGGCTATAGTAAGCTAATAGTACGACTATTTGGCGATTTCGATTGCTTGTAAAGATTTTGGACATCTTCTTGGACACTTTTAATGCTTCCAAATGGTTTGCTGCATTTATAAAGCTCCCATGTCTTGAGGTTGTTTAGTACAATACGATTTACTTTCCATGTGCAATTTGATTGGATGGGACTGATTTTTGTACATGACTAATTTTTTGCCAATCCCCATAGACAGGAACAAACAAAGTAGTGACTGCAGGTTGAAGGAAAGTAGTGGAGTAAAAGTACCGATACAGCACTAAAAATGTATTTAAGTGAAAGTAAAAGTATACATTTTTAAAACTACTTAGTAAATTACAATTCCTGAAAGCCTACTAATTTACAGTAATTTAAGTATTTGTAATTTGTTACTTGGTTATAATGGAACTTTGTGTGAACAAAATACTATTTTGGTGCAATTCTGATGGAATCGGGATTCTCTGGAGACCAAATATAAGTCATCATAACATAATGCAGTGAAGGAGTTGGTGAACGTATTTACTCATAGTTCACATGCTCTTAACTTGCCTCCTTTTTTGACAATCTATATGGTGATTGCACATGTATTATTTCAATTATTCACACTTGTTCTTATGATATCTGATCTAATTGGTATGCTAATATTGATGTTGCAGCCTCTGGCAGAGTCTCTGGCTAGAATCAACCGTATGGTTCAGTGATAATTTCTGTAAAAAAAGAACTTCAGCAAAGTAAATAAGTATGTCATAAACAATTTTGGGCCATTTTCCATTGATTTCTTCTTTGATATCTTTCAGAGTTGTCCAATATAACTGGAGGCCAGCTTCAACCCACAGACTCCCTGGAAGTTTATAGCAAGTCTAAAGGCACTGATTTGGAGATATTGGCGGGCACCAAACCCAGGTTTTGTTACTTGTACCAACATATCATGCTACATTTCCTGCAGTATATAAGATGCAAAGTAGAGTTTTTTAACTGAATGACATTTCCAAATGAAGAACAAAAGCCCATATATTACAATAAAATATTTACATTTTTACAGCAATAATTTATTTATAGTCCACTTGTTTTAAAACCTTTCTTCTGTTAATCACAAAAGTAGATATACTGAAAAATGTTGGAAAACAGTAAACCATTTTAGTTGCATAGAAAAACAAATCTGTACTAATGATGTCAATGGATAAAGGTTTCCAATATTCTTCAGAATATCTTCTTTTGTGTTCAACAGAAGAAGAAAAAAACAGAAGGTTTGGAGCAAGTGGAGGGTGAGTAAATTTAAATTTCTGGATGAACTATTTAACTTAAGGGCCTCACAGTGGTGCAGTGGATAGCACGTTCGCCTCACAGCAAGAAGGTCGCTGGTTCGAGCCTCGGCTGGGTCAGTTGGCGTTTCTGTGTGGAGTTTGCATGTTCTCCCTGTGTTGGCGTGGGTTTCCTCCGGGTGCTCCGGTTTCCCCCACAAGTCCAAAGACATGCGGTATAGGTGAATTGGGTAAGCTAAATTCTCCGTAGTGTATGAGTGTGAATGGGTGTGTATGGATGTTTCCCAGAGATGGGTTGCAGCTGGAAGGGCATCCGCTGCGTAAAACATATGCTGGATAAGTTGGCGGTTCATTCCGCTGTGGCGACCCTCAGATTAATAAAGGGACTAAGCCGAAATGAAAATGAATGAATGAATGAACTATTTAACTTTATGTATTGCTTGTAGAAATAATTATTTCTCAACATACACAGATTGAATGCACACTCATCCAAATATATCAAAGCAAACCTTGAACCCTTGGTTAGTAACAGCACTGTGCGCTACAATCTGATGTGCTCATCTTTTATTGCCTTTTCATGCAGACAAAAAATAAATAAATAAATAAATAATCAATATTAGGTTTGATGTATTGATCAACAAATAATCAGGGTTCACCAACTGTAAAACGTGTTTATTGTAGTTTTCCTCGCTATATATCACACAATTCTTTTGCATTATATATTTGTTGTTTTTTTACAAGATAGATTGTGTTACATTCTGTATAAATGGAATGTCCAGACAGCTAGTAGTAGGTACACAATTACTTAATCACACAAAACTGAAAATTCTGTCATAATTTACTCTACATTTTTTTCCCCATCATTTTAGACTTTTTTGAGTTTATGTTAAACACAAAGAAGACATTTTCAAAGAAAGATGAAAACCTGTAACCATTGATTTCTATAGTATTTGTTTTATATAGTCTTCTTTTGTGTTCTCATAAAGGTTTGAAACCTCATGAGGGTAAGTAAATAGTGAGTTAAATCTCATTTTTGAGTCAACTATCCCTTTAAGCAAAATAATCATTAATTGAGATTTCTGTCAAAGCTCAAAGCATAAAATATAAACTCACACTACACTCTTTATAAAATCACCAAACAAGTTCACCTATTTAACTAAATGTAGAGTAGTCCAGATAATCTGTTTTTAAACAAAGCACAAGAATGGGAATGAAAGGTGATTTAAGTGACTTTGAATTTGGTATGATAGTTTTTTTCGCTGTCCCTCAATTGCTTTTTCTCACTGAATGCCATGTCTCAGATTTCTCAAAACAGGATCACGACACAGCAGACTGCATGTCACTGGAATTAGTATGGAGATCCGCACATGCTTTTTGCGAAGAATGTCAAGGTTGAAGGCGACAGGGGGAATATGAGGCAAAACTGCCTCTCGAGAGAAATCTCACCGCTGTCATGCACAGCCCCGCAAAGCTGCAGCACGTGGAGGTCAGCAGCTCTATCCCAAACTCCCTCAGCATACAGAAAGAGCTGGCAGCAGGCCGCCAAGGTCCCTGTGGGCCACCTTTCACTGTCTCTGCCAGTAATTCAGACACCTGATGCACTCCATTGCTGCCTTAATGGGACCAATTAAATCACCCTCTTCAGATCTAAAGGCACAGAGCATTTTAAGAAACAGCCATATCCACACTGTCTGCAGGTTGGTGGGGAGTCAAATGGGATTGATGCTGAGATAACCACGTAATTCGACATCTAATTCAAGTTTAAGTGGAGCTGCAGTCAGATCTCCTGTGTTTGATGGGCTCACGCTCGCTGTTGGAGGAACGATCTAAATCTCTGTCATTGTGTTCCTGTTCTCTAAACCTTGAAACTACAGATGGTGAAGTACTGTATTAGACCACTCTGCTTCTGAGTGCTAAATAACTCAATTCATTAAAGTTATTGTATTATTTGATAAGAAAATGTCACATTTGATTAAGTACTTGAAACACAAAATAGTCACACATAAGAAATGACACCTTATTATCTTTTGTTCCAATCTTCACACTTATTTAGAGCAACTGAAAAATAGTTCATTTTAATGAGTCCAAACCTGCAAAGTGTGAACACACCTTAAAAGAAACCAATCCACAAAGGTTATCAAAAGTCATTTGTTTGATAGTCATACTACATTATGAACTAGGAAGCACTGCATGTTTTTGACTGCTTCACAACTTCAGGCAAAACTGCAATGTAGCTGTACATAAAATGTGTCTAAAGATGGAATTTTTTACATATGATTTCATTTGGTTATTGTTAAAAAAACGCTTCAGTTCAGTCGTGTTTAACATAAGATCATTATCCTTCATATACAGAGCTATGTTTGTCAGTGCACTCTTGTTGGTTTTCACACTAAATAGCACACAAAAATGTGCAACTGAGCATTTATGTAGATCCACACTGTCACTTGTCAGATGTATAGATGTTTGTTTGAATACATTTTACATTGATAATGGCGGGCTGCAATGTCAAGCAATGAAAAATTATAGGCCATGACTAAACACACAGAAGACGGAGCAGCGTGATCTCACATTTTGACATTATAAGGTGGAAACAGCTTCTAATACTCCTTTATGTCTGTCGTTAAGACAACAATCAGCAGAAACTTGGTTTGATTGAGTTTTGTGTGTGTGGTGGACCAAAGCGTTTTTGACAGGGTAAAATGATGTGTTTTTTTTACAGTACCATTGAGAAATTTAACCAAAGTACATCATAGTCTTTTCATTAAGACCCTAAAGAATCATATCACCCTGAAAAAAAATGGGCATCGGACATCATATTTAAAAAAACATAAACAGTGTTTGATTTCCAACTGTATTTTAAATAAGTGGCTACAAAAACACTTAAGTGTTCAATCCAGGTGCTGCAGTAAATCTGGCTCCTCTTACTAGAAAAATCAAACATTACTGCTTAAGTGAAGGGCAGCAGCTCTACAGCCATTTAACTTGCATTACCAATATGCCGGGGGCTTGGAATTACAACCTAGCCTTAATTACAGGATTGTGTTGAGGGATCTTAATTGAGGAGCTTGGGTTTTATTTATGCAGTATCTCCCATCAAGCTGGGGAAATGTTCTCATTACAGGACACCACTGACAAAAGCCAAAAGCATTATAGAAAACAACTATGCAAGTGTGTTTATTAATATCCTGCTTACAACAACTCCTAAAATCAGCTGTCATGGTGTGTTTGGTCATTAAAATGTCAGAACATGCCAAGATGTGCTTGGTAGAGAAGCAGATAAATGAGCACTGCTGTAACCCAACATCAAGTCTCATCTTGTCGAAGAAAATGACACCCCATCGACATCAGATTCATAAGAGGGACTATCATTTTATGAAGAAAGACATCCTCTGCAATTACAATCGATTCTTTGACCTCCGCAGACAAGCGGAAATAGGCGAAGTGACAGGTGGTTGCTGGCTAATGATCATGGTTGCACAAGTTGCCGTGCCACGCGATGGCTGCAAGGTCACAGCAGGCACCTGTGATTGGCTGCTCTGGTTGCCAGGTCACAGCTGGGCAGTTTGATTGGTTCTCGAGGTTGCCAGGTCATCCGTTATAAGGCACCACCGATATGTCTCGCATTCTTTGAAGAGCGCAAAGGACGAACAAAGGTGCCTGCTGCTATTTTTCCACAAGATATAATTCAATAAGGAAAGCACTCAGTATACGGAGGAGAATCATAACCAGACATGCAAATAACGCATGACTTTGTGTAAATAAACACCCAATCCCCTACAGACAGTCTGGGGTGCTATCTTAGCATCCAGCCAAACGCTTTCCCCTCTCATCACCCCAGTAATTCTTCAATTTGTCCGCCGTGGAGTGTGTTCTCCAAACAGATTTGTTAGATTTGACACCAAATTTCATTTACTGCTAAATGCCAGGGTTCAAAATTGCATCGTCTCCCCAATCCCCAGGCCTTCCGGAAGTAAATGAATCGGAGAATATTAGGAGACAGATCACTCAGCCGTCAAGAGAAGACTGAAGAGCTGAGGCAGGATCAAACACGGAAGAAAAAACACAGCTCACCACTTTAGTCCACGACTGAGAAGTTACAAAGCGTGAATGTGTTTGTCGCTTTCATAACAAAAGCAACAGAAGAATTTAACCGTGCCGGGATTGTGGCGCAGTGAGCGAAGTGCAACCGCAGCTCCCGGCTGCTCTGCTGAATTGGAGTGTGAAATATGACCAGGCGCTGCTTAATAACACACCTGCTGTTTTGAACGTCTGTCCCTCTAAATCCTCCTCTAGCCCACTGACGGTTAGCGCTCCTGGCTAAAATGAGCCAAAAAGCCATGTTCTCTAAAGCATACGTTTCTCATAAATTGCTATCTGTTGCCTGCGTTCAAATGCACGCGGTGGCCCTATCAGATCATAATTACGCAGTTCCGTTATTTTCATTGGAAGCACACTATGTAGCAGACAGCAGGTAATGACAATTTCCAAATGACCTCCATAAAGTCTTGCTGAGAAAATATTCCAACGTTCTTCTGCTGTCAGATGTCATTCTCATCCACTCATCTCTGTGGTCATGAGTGGAGCTATTTTGCCTTTTTTTTCTTACATATGCTCTATAATAAGAAGAATGGCAAAATATTAATTGACGTGAATGCATGCTAGATTAAACTATGTGGTTTGCAGAACTTGGTTGATTTCCAGACTGTCTCCAGTAACTGCCCACTCCACCTCCTCCTTCTGTTTTTGGATTTAGTCTGTTTGGCTGCATTTACATTGTTGGGTCTGAAGCACAATGTCTGTTTACATATCAGAAATTATTAACTAATAAATAATTCCCCATGTAAATTGATCTACATTGCTATATGCAGTGCTAAAGGGATAGTTAACCCAAAAATCAAGTCGTTCCAAACCTTTTTTTCTGCTGAACCCAAAAAAAGATATTTTGAAGAATGTTGGAAACCCATTGACAGTACAATAAAAATAAATATGTATGGATAATAAAAAATTGTATGGAAGTCAATGGTTACCAATCTACAACATTTTTTAAAATATCTTATTTTGTGTTCAACAGACGAACGACACTCAAACAGGTTTGTGACAAGTGAAGGGTGAGTAAATGTTGATGTAATGTTAAGTGTCTGTAAGTATTAAATGTGTGTTTTCCTCTCATTTTGGCTTCTCATAAAACCTAAATAAAGCTCAAAATGAAACAGACAGGATAGAAGTGAAATTACACAAATATTAAATGAATTAATATTTGTGTAATTTCACTTCTATCCTGTCTGTTTCATGTTAAGTTAAGTTAACATGAGACTGTTAATCCATTAACAGTCGATTTGACATCATTGTTTTGACACATTGGCAGATGTGATGAAGAACAGGGATGTTAAGTGTTGATACTGATATATCAATATGCTTCTGTGATTAAATTACACATTGTACTCAGAGTACACATTAAAACTACAGTCAGTTTGCAGACAGTTGATATGACAACACATCATTTTAAAACTGGAAACCCTCTTCCTAAAATTATTTTTATCCCCTCTAATTTGGCTCCAGATCTCAGGTGAAAATTTTTGACCACTGTACAAAATAGTGGATAATTTAGAAAATAAATATTTAATCATTTGGTTTTCTTTATAGTTTATGCATTTCTTTCACCAGAAAAAAAATCTCAATTTTTTTCAGCTCTTGTTTTTAATAATTATTTTGCAGCATTTCTAAAATAAAGTGCTTTAATCTGTCATTTTCACTCTTATTGGTAAGTTGCAAGCCTTTATGCTACAGTACATGATTCACATGCAGGAATTTCTCATATATATTTAGTAAATTGTGCATGTCATGTAACATTAACTCTAATGACTGCTAATGTGTATAAATGCATTTGTGATGAAAAATTCAGATGACAAGTAATTCACAGAGGCGTATGAATTCTGTCAATCAGATGCCTCTGAATAGTACATCTGAATGATTATCATACAATCCTGCAAGTAAAAAAAGAATAAGAAAACTTTGAATATTTTTATACACTAAATGAAAATCTAAATTTACTGCATAGCTGTTGCTGACATTACTTTAAAGCTCCCACTCACTTTATTGATTTGAATAATTCCAAATATTGCTCTGATATAAGCTACACTGTTGTGCCAAAAATATACATTAGATCACAGTTGTCAACGGTCAAAAAATATTTCCAAAATGACTTTTGGATTAATTCCTGCTTTTGGACTGAAATCCCACATCCTGGGTGTTTGTCAAAACCAGCAAGTCATTTGAAATATCTTGTGGGTAGTGAGAAAAAGCAGACGTTTCCAATTTGGATGGCAATAAAATCACTAATCCCTGTATATGCTAAATTGACCTCAATAAATAAAGCTAAGAAAAAAAAAGAATTAAAAGAAGAACGAAACATGTTTTTTCTGTCAGATATAAATAACTGTTTGGGGTCAATAAGACCAGTTTTTTCTTATTATTAGAATGATTTCTAAAGCATCAATTGACAGAAAACAGCTGCAAAATATCAGCTTAGATATTACAAGAAAGTAATTATATATTAAAATGGATTCAAATACAAATCAGTTTTTAATCCCAATAATATTTTGAAATATTACAGTTTTTACAGTATTTTTGATCAAATAAATGAAGTCCTCACTATTTACCTTGAACTCTAAGAATATTTAGGCCAGTTTTTTGGTTAAAATTGTATTCCTGACAACACTAAAAGTTTAAAAGGTCAACCAGGCAGTTAGGATGGCTGTTAAAGAGTAGGGTTTGTGTGAAAAAGAGGTAACTGAGACTTTTATTTCAGTATGTTGATGTACTTCCAACTGAAACTGAATATTGAGTAGGGGGCGGGGCTTTCTTTTTGTAAACCATAGCAAACTGAAGGTAAGAGGGGCGTGGTGACGAATATTGGCTAAAGCTGTCAAACTGGCTTCAACAAGACAAAGTAAAGGCACTTTGACTTTGACTGATTGATTACCAAAACAAGCATTTTTTTCAGTGGATTAACTCTCACTGATTAATTGTTTAGCTAAAGAATAACAATGTGTGTTATTAAAATAAACATACATTTGAAAAAAAAAACATTTTTGCTGCTTGTTCAAATTTCTTATTTAAAATGAGCTGAATCAACACAATTCTTGTTTTTGTTTAGGACAATTTAATTGTTTATTGTTTAATCCACTTAGATTTGTAAAAACAATTAAGTTAACTTATTCGATTTGTGTTGGCACATTTGTGTACTTTTTGATTTCATAAAATCTTTAAGCAAGTTTGTTAAGGGCTAAAAAGTTGAAGTACTTTGAGTGTTTTGTGAACATTTTGCTTTTCAATCGAAACTGTAACACGGCTTTATTCTTCAAGTATATTCATTCTATCAAGTATATAAGTCCTTTAGTGACCCTCCTTTTTTTTAAAGAAAGGTAGTGTACAATATCTCATATTTAAAACCACATATGAAGTGTCCCAAAAAATGAAGTGCCATATGAAGTGCCGAAAACTCTGGCTCTCATAAGTGCTTCCATAATTGCGGCCTTCAGCATCTCTCCAAAGTTTCACCTCTGTGGCCATCATTTATCCCCAACTTTCACCCTACCTGCCCATTTATCTCCTCTCCCCCTGCTTCTCATTTGGCTGGATGTGGTAGCGTTAATGTGATCTGCCATGCTTCAGTAAAACACATTCTAATCTCCCTGGCTCTGTGGGAAGAGTTGGCCCCTCTCTGCTATTCCTGGCTCCGTCATCCCTCATGTTTATGGTCCATCTCTTATGACGTGCTTGTCATTGGAGCGCTCATTTCATTGTTTGAGAACCCTTGTGTTTTTGCACCTTCACGGTTTCAACGAATAGGCAGAAAAGGGAATAAGCGGGATTGATGCCGAGATGTTTGCAGGGTCTCCAAAGGAAAAGGAAATCCGAAGGAGGACATAGGCATTGATAAAGCATGTAACGAGTCAGATGTGTTTGCATCAGCATCTTCCCCTCGCGTATAGTGGTGCAATAAGCATTGTATAGAAAGTCCTCTCATTGGTTTCATTACGCACATGCGGCGGGGATAATTGGGAAAGGAAACGCACATAAATGACATTGTAAACCTGCTTACGCCACATTTAATGCAATCATTTCTCTTGCGATCGGCGCAGTGCGGCTCATTATTTTCAAATAGCCTTCAGGGGCAGAGAATGCTTGTATTCAAATCAATGGTCACATTATTAAACGTACACAAGAGCTTGACAGGGTAATAGAGAAAGTGTGAGTGGGAAACGTAGAGGCTGAAAGAGGAAGGAGGAGGGAGAGAGAAAGAGAGAGAGAGCTGAGCTGGTCTGGAGGATTAGGATGCTGGACGTGGATCGTTTCTCTCTCAAACGCTGCCCACAGGTTAGCCACTTAACCTAGTCAGTGCTGATGATGATTGGCTAGCGGGATGGAGGTCAACAGATACACTGATAAATCACAGAGCTGATGACGGCGGCTCCACTACTCTACTTTTAAGGCCACAGCTGTTTTTTCAACACACAAACCGTTTGGCGTTCATGCGGACAGGGAGGTGAGTGGATATAATTAAGTGTTTCTGTGCTATGCTTAACCCTGGGTGGTTTTGAACGCCATGTTGGGCCACTTTTAACCCTGGGTTAATCAATGTTACACAGTAATTTGTGGTTAACAACATTTTAAAATCGTGGGTTGAATTAGTTTTGTGCTGGAATGTTACTGTAGGGTTGTTTAGTGGCAACTGTGTGCAGTTTCATTATCAAATAGTGTTGATAACTGCTGATTTAACCAAAGACTGAATTATTATTTAAAGTGGGGTTGAAAAGTCTGTGATCACTAGTGGAAAAGTCATCTGCTCTAGTTTTTTGTTCACTATATATTCAACATTCAGGAATTTAAGTGAAAAATTGCTAGGAAAAAAATGGACGATGAATTTTAAATATGTTTGAGCAAAGGTCTTAGTGCATATTATTAAAATGTACAATCATTTTTTAAACCAGGTGTACATCAAATTTCAACTTGAATTTTTTTATGAAAAGACTCACCAAGGCTGTATTCATTTGATCAAAATATTACAATATTAAAATTATTATCACAAATTTAATTAACTGATTTAATGTTTTTGTAATAAATCAATATATTTAAAATAAATGTGTACATTTTCATTTATTCTGAATTACTACAGTCTTCACTGTCACATAGTCATCTAGAAATCATCCTAATATGCTGATTTTCTCAAGAAACATTACTAATTATTATACATTTTATCAATGTTGAAAACAGTTGTGATGCTTAATATATTTGACCCATCCTGACACATCTTTGGAACAAAACAGAGTTTATAAGAAATAGATGTTTTAAAACTGTTTAAAGCCACTTTCAAACCCTTTTTACTCTAGTTGTACAATTCTTTTGTCAATGTTATTAATTATGCAAGTATGCAAATACATATGTTTAAACTGGGTTTACAATCAAATGACTATAGATCAGGGGTGCCCAAACTCTGTCCTGGAGGGCTGGTGTCCTGCATAGTTTAGCTCCAACTTCCTTCAACACACCTGCCTGGATGTTTTTGTATAACTGTGTGTTTAATGTGTGTTTAATTGGGGTTGGAACAAAAAAATATATACATGAAACCAGCCCTCCAGGACCGAATTTGGGCACCCCTGCTTTAGATTAAAATGCTTTAGATTAAGCCCTGCTTTAGTCAATGTCGTAGTAAAGGGCAAGCAGGGCAAAAAGTTTAACCAAATAAATAGATTGTTCAATTTGATTTAACGATCAATAAAAATACTATAATCCATTACTATAACCCCATACATAAAATATGTCTCAGTTCAGTAAAATCATACATTACCATTATCTTAGTATTATCTATATTACCAAAAATAAAGAGTATCTTAAACTGTTTTGGCTGGTAATGACAAAATCATTCATTGTGCCGGAACATTTCAGTTTCACTTTGATTCATTTAATCAAGTAGTTTGATCATAATGAGCCATGACAGGGTTTCCAAACTTGCTATTCTCAGCACTGAAAGCCAGCTCGCATCAGATGGGCATTTCAGACATTGTGAACTTTGTGCAGAAAAATGCTAGAAGATTGGACATTGGATAGAGATTGGATATAGACATTTTTTTAAAGGACTATTGAATTCTTTCACAAGGTTTTTCAAGGCCAGTTGGGCAGTAAAAGAAGTATTTTCTTTCATTGTATTCCCATTTGTAAAAAAAAAATTAATAAATATATAAATAATTGTCACAACAATCTATTATTTTAACATGAATAAATAGTCCGTATTTTTTTAAACAAAATGCAATTCAAACAAAATCATACAACATAATTCCTGCCTTCAAACCCCAACCCTACATCCTATTGAGGGATGAGAAAACCATACCAAAATGTACAAATGAGGTTGTGCGAATAAATGCAAATTAGCCAATAAATCAAAAAGTTATGAATTGCTGTGAGATAGCATTGGAGTAAACTAGAATAGGCAATTTGACAGCACTCATATGTGCTGTTTTGATTATGCAGTGAGGGGCTCCGCCTTTACTCTTGCCAAGGGTATAAGGGGCTATGCAGTTTGCACAACACCACTTGTTTTCTAACATTTCCCAATCACTTCTCTGTGCCATTTTTAAAAAAAAAAAAAAAAAGATTGTCTTGGCCCAAACCCACCTGACTTAAGACAGCGTGTTTAACATTTCAACATCCAAACTTTCAACAATTTAACATTAAAAAAAGACATTAAGCCTTATTATTAAGCCCAAGTCTTGAACAGTGTGTTAGGATTCAAAAGCCAGTGTGTTGAAGTGAGTTTGTGTGCTCTCCTAAGGGAAGCAGCTGCGAAGAGTGTTGCATGGTGTCAGACGTCACCAACTAGGTGTTACAGAAGTGTCATTTTCAGGAAGTCACTATGGCAGGTGTCTTAATGTATGTGACAAGTCCATGACTGCGGTTGTGTTTTATTTCAGCAACGTGCGCATCTGCAGGTGCAGGGACTGGAAAACATGGACTGGAAAATAGCAAACAGGAGAGTTTTTTTAAGGGTGCGAACTGCTTTTGCCATCCCAGGTTATAACATTCTGTGATTGTTCCTGAATAATTTATCGGCACTTTTAAATAAAACGCGACTCGGAAAATGAGGAGGGCTCTGGCTAACCCTTGTTTATTCCCAGCGGCCTGATTCTGGAAGCGGACTCATAGACTTCCTCTGTTGAGAATGAGATTAGGTCCACAGATGCAGAAAGCCATTCCAGGTTTGAGTGGGCATTGCCGAATGTCATGTAAATGCCATAAGGAAAATCGATCCAGAAGGAGACCTTTTCTTGGCTTACCCATGAAATTATGAAATGCACAGAGAGAACGTAGCATTCAAAAGTGCACAGAAACATACACAGCATAAATTAAAACCATCTCCGACAAGCGTGACGCTTTCTTTCTCACGAATTCTGAAATGCTTTCATATGATGACCTTTTACATGCTGTGAGCTCCTTCGATTGGCGCAGAAGAGAGATAGAGAGTCACACTGGCGCTGTGTGTATCCTCTCTTAATTAAAATCCTCTAATGCGGCACGCGGCTCAATGAGAATAGACCAATCACGGAGCTGCATTCTCAGCACCAATATTGAATGCCAGCATCTCCTGCCCTTGCCAGCAAGTCCTGTCCATGGAGGGCAGCATTGGGATTGTCTAATGACTAAAAGCCACAACAAACACCAAGTCTTCTTTACACTCTTTCTTTCGCCACCTATTTCGAGAATCAATACACCACATCATCCTGTCTTTCTAAATAAAGTCTAATGATATCCTCGGACAGCGCCAGTTATTTTTAAATGGCCAAACAGTGTGTAAGATGCCAGAGATTTCAGTACATCCTAGTCTAATAAAGTACAGTATTGTTAAGATCAATAAGCGGCTTGTTATTTGTGCTTGTTAAGGCTAGCATCCCTAATATTGTTTCTCATACTTTGGGTTAGTTATTTGAACAGACTCCAAAACTAACCTGAGAATTAAAGTTCAGTCAGCTGGGGAGAGACAATCACTTTGATTGTAGCTGGTTGTTAATGTGTTGCTATATAAGAAACTGGCTGATTTCTATTTATTTATTTTAAAAAGGTGTTGTTGTGGTGCAGCTGTGGGTCTTTTGGCTGCTTGCTAGGCATTCATATAAACATTTGTTTTTTTTAGCCGGCTTCTAAGAGTATCTAGGGTGAAATGTTTTGTGTCTACAAGGGTGTTTTTGCTGGTTGGTATTATGTATAGGTAGATTTTACAGTTAGATGTGTATCAAGCTGGTTACTAGGTTGTTCTGGCTGGCTGGTTGGAAGGCATTGATGTATAGATTTATTTTTTGTGTCTTGTTTCTATAAGTATCTAGAGTGAAATGTTTTGTTTCTACAAGTGTCTTGGGTGTTTTGGCTGATTGTTATGGTGTTTTGGTTGATTTTTACATTTAGATGGATCTATAGTGTATCTAAATGGTTAATAGGATGTTCTGGTTGGTTGCTAGGCATTGATGTATGCATTTATGTCTTGTTTCTAAGAGTATCTAGGGTGAAATGTTTTGTTTCTATAAGTATCTTTGCTAGTTTTGGTTGGTTGTTAGAATGTTTTGGCTGAGTTTTACATTTAGATGGATCTGGTGTATCTAATTGGATACTAGGATGTTTTGTTTGGTTTCTAGGCATATGTGTATGTACTTTTTTCGGCTGGTTTCTAGAAGTATATAGGCTTAAATGTTTTGTTTCTACAAGCGTATTGGGTGTTTTGGCTGGTTGTTAAGGTGTTTTGGCTGATTTTTACATTTAGATACAGTATCTAGGATGTATCGAGCTGGTTACTATGATGTTTTGATTGGTTGCTAGACATTCGTGTATGTATTTTTTGTCTGGTTTCGAAGTGTATCTAGGGTGAAATTTTTTCTTTCTACAAGCATCTTGGGTGTTTTAGCTGGCTGTCATGGTATTTTGGCTGATTTTTACATTTAGATATACAGTAGCTAGGATGTATCTAGCTGGTTACTAGGATGTTCTGGCTGGTTGCTAGGAATTCATGTGTATATCCATGTGTTGCTATGGTGTTCTAGCTGGTTACTAGGGTCTTCTGGTTGATTGCTAGGGAATGATGTGCATATATACAGTAAATAGCATTTGTGTGTTGCTATGGGTGTTTTGGTTGGTTTCTACTTTTTCTTAGCTGGTTGCTATTTACTAATTCAAACAGATAAGTGTTGCTATGGTGTATTTAGCCGATTAATAGGGTGTTCTTGTTGATTTTTAGCCATGTGTTTTAGCATGGGGCTGCACGGTGGTGCAGTGAGTAGCACGATCGCCTCACAGCAAGAAGGTCGCTGGTTCGAGCCTCGGCTGGGTCAGTGGGCGTTTCTGTGTGGAGTTTGCATGTTCTCCCCGTGTTCGCGTGGGTTTCCTCCGGGTGCTCCGGTTTCCCCCACAAGTCCAAAGACATGCGGTACAGGTGAATTGGGTAAGCTAAATTGTCCGTAGTGTATGTGTGTGAATGAGTGTGTGTGGATGCTTCCCAGTGATGGGTTTGCAGCTGGAAGGTCATCCGCTGCATAAAAAACATATGCTGGATAAGTTGGCGGTTCATTCCGCTGTGCCGACCCCAGATTAATAAAGGGACTAAGCTGAAAAGAAAATGAATGAATGAATGTTTTAGCATGTATTTAGGTCTTGTCAGTGTGTTCTATCTGGTTGTTTAGGGTGTTTGAAGTATATATGCATGAAATTTGTATATATTCATGAATATTTTTTACTATGAACATCTATAAGGTTTTTGGGCTGATTGCTATTACTTGTTTAAATACTAAAGCATTGATATGATGTATTAAGCTGGTTACTAGGGTGCTCTGATTGGTTGCTAAACACTAATGTATACATTTTGGGTTTGCTATGATGTTCTAGTTGGTTTGTATTAGATGTTTTTAAGTGTATCCAGGTTACAAAGTCTTATTGCTTTGAGCATCTAGGGTATTTTATTTTTTTATTGATTGTAAGGTCAACTTGCCTAGCAACCAACCATTGATGCATAATTTTAAGTGTGTCCATGGTGTTCCAGCTGAATGTTAGGGTGTTTTGCTTGTTTTCTAAGTGTATCAATGGTGACATGTCTTGCTGCTATTAACATCTAAGGTTTTTGGCTGGATGTTGTTTATTAATTTACACATTATGCATTGTTGTGTTGACCAGTTTGATCTCATCTCATCTTATTTTTTATGTATTGTCAAAAAAAAAAGAACTAATGAAAACATTTAATAAAAGGAGTCATTCCCCAAAACCCATCCAATAAACTTGCCACTCAATGGGGGATGAGCAAATTGTACTAAAATGTACAAATGAGATCATACAAATACTAGCCATTTATTTTTGCATTAAGCTGTTGCTATAGTGTGTTATGGTGTTTTAGCATTCACTAGTAATGTATACAGCATTGATACTAACTGAGACATCAGTATGTAGTGCCCTTTGACCTATTGTATGGATTGGCTTATTGTTTTCAACTGAACGATTTTCTTCAGTCTCCAAAGCAGCCCTGTAAAGACACACCATAGATTACCCACTCCCAATGTGATCTGCTACAAAGGTGTGTATAGATCAGTATAGACAGTGGTGTGCAGGTTATAATGGATGGTGAAGGAAAACATGTGATCACCTGAAACTGCATTTCTAGCCAGGTAAAAAACAGTGAGAAAACACCATTTACTAAGTAGATGTAGCGCATAAATCATCTACCCATCCCATCCCTCCTACCAAATTGCTTTTTCTCTCCCATCCTACTTCCACTATCTCTCTTTGCCCACAGCCCCCTAGTTTGTGCCCCGTCTCCTCCTTTTCTCTCTCTCTCTCTCTCTCTCTCTCTCTCTCTCTCTCTCTCTCTCTCTCTCTCTCCATCTCATTTCCCCTCCTTCATTTTCATCCTCCTCTACCTCTCTCATTTCCTGCTGGCCGGCCCTCCATCACCCTCCCTCTCGGTGCGCAGACATCACTGCCATATTGGGACAGTGACACCTCCATTAATCAATTTAGCAAACACCACGGACTGATCTGCACACAGTGTCACGCACACGCGCACATGCCAAAACATCGAGGACGAGTATCCACAATTCATTCACCTCAATACAGCCCTGTGGAAGTCAAGGTCATGCAGTCCTGTGGGGAATCCATATGTGATATTAACTCAGGCTGTGGTGTGTTCGACAGCACAATCCCTGCTTCCTATTACATTAATTTTAATATATACCATATACATAGCATGCAGGGGATCTCATCTGTGTGTAGCCTACTATATAGCTCACGGTGTCATTTACATGTATTAATTAATACATGTAAGCTCAATACTGCCATCTTCTGACATCATTCTGGTAAGGTATTAAAATATTATCTTGTCTAATGCTGCCACCCTCAGGTTATAAAGTGACTTACTGGCTACTGAATGTTATACTGCCCCCTTCTGACAGAAAAGTACTTTTTATCATTTATTTTGAGAAAGGCAAGTTTATGATGATTTAAACTCAACAACGCCACTGCCAGGTAGGGATGAACATTGCATTTCTTTTTCATGAAGAAAAATAAAAACGTGTTTTCAGTTTTTAAACTCACAATGCTTGTTAAAGATCCATAATCAAACTAATTATCAGTCTAAAGCATATAAGGGAAAGGATGTTGTATTTACATAGCATTTACAAATGTAAAAGTACATTTGTATCAAAGGTGCAATAGATGATTTTCTTCAGAAACATTTTTGTTGAGCTGGTTGAAATCTCTTTACAATCCGATAGTTACATTCATTCATTTTCTTTTCGGCTTAGTCCCTTTATTAATCTGGGGTCGCCACAGCGGAATGAACCGCCAATTTATCCAGCATATGTTTTACGCAGCGGATGCCCTTGCAGCTGCAACCCATCACTGGGAAACATCCATGCACACTCATTCACACACATACACTACGGACAATTTAGCTTACCCAATTCACCTGTAGCGCATGTCTTTGGAATTGTGGGGAAACCCACGCAAACACGGGGAGAACATGCAAACTCCACACAGAAATACCAACTGACCCAGCCGGGGCTCGAACCAGTGACCTTCTTACTGTGAGGCGATTGTGCTACCCACTGCGCCACCGTGCTGCTGTCCGATAGTTACGATTAAAGTAAATGATCTAAAAGTATTTATATGTATTTTTATATTTCGGGTAAGACATAGGACTAAAAAAATGTTTGTCCAATCAAAATATTCAGGCCAAAAATTATGATAGGTAGTACCTCAGCATCAGTCTGACCTTCTTTCTGAAAGACCAACCCGTGGCCTTGTATCCATAACAGGAAAGATTGTTTTTTAAAGGGCTTCTGCCAAAAATGCCCAATCAAAACTCTTCTAAATCCTTTTTCTAAATCAATATCAGAATTGCTTTTGCACGCTGGAGGGAAATATGCAGTTCAAAACCCCGATCAGAAGGATAACACCAAGTTTGCATTATTTCTTTTGGACAGGTATGTTTAAAAACTATTTTAGTCACGCAAAGCTTATGTAGATTGTGTTTTTTTATGAATGGGCTAAATGCATGGAAGTGTTTTTCAGCCACCAGGACATTATCAGGAAGGCTATTTTAGAGTTTAGGAGCCATAAATGAGAAGGTTCAACCTCCTTTAGTAGACTTTGCTATACTGGGTACTACCAGATGCTCTGAATTTTGAGATCTTAAAGAGCGGGTTGGATTGTAGCGAGACAGAAGGTTGGTTAGATAAACAGGAGCTAGATTATTTAAAGCTTTTTTTAATAATCAATACAGAACTTAACAGGCAGCCAGTGTAAGGAGGATAAAATTGGGGTGATATGGTCATATTTTCTAGACCTGGTAAGAACTCTGGCAGCTGCATTTTGCATCAACTGAAGTTTATTAATAGAGGATGCTGTGCAACCAGCGAACAGAGCATTACAGTAATCTAGCCTAGAAGTCATAAAAGCATGGACAAGCTTTTCTGCATCTGAGATGAATAGCATACTTTGTAATTTAGCGATATTTCTCAGATGAAAAAAGGCAGTTTTTGTGACATGGGAGATATGATTTCAAAAGTTAAGTTGCTGTCTAATATAACACCCAGATCTTTTACAGTAGAGCTAATGTTAACTTTGTATCCCTCTCATTGCAGGCCGAGTTGAGAGATCTGCTGTGTACAGGATTTAAGCCCAATAAGTAATACTACTGTTTTGTCTGAATTTAAGAGAAGAAAATGGTTGGTCATCCAGTCTTTAACATCTTTAATACACTCAGTTAGCTTAGACAGTTCAGACGTCTCATCAGGTTTTGTTGAAATATATGATTGAGTATCATCTGCATAGCAGTGAAAGCTGATCCTGTGTCTTCTAATAATGTCTCCCAGGGGTAGCATGTATATTGTAAACAACAAAGAGCCTAAAACTGATCCTTTTACAGCATCGATAGAGTAATTTAATCAAATTATAGTCAATTCAGTAGACCTAAGCATTCATGTAGTTGTTCAAACATAAAACAAGATGAAAAGCTGTTTGAACACAAGCGCTGAGAGGAGCAGCAAGCATAACTTTCAAAATGAAAAGTTAAAGTGTCAGTCGTTGTCTTGGTAACGTAAGTGTAATGTAAAAAGATGTCAGGATATTTCTGTTTTTAGCACTCATTTTTTTCAGATTTTTATTTAGTTGAATTAATAACAAAACAAGTAAATCATGCTCTTCTGCCTAGTCAGCTTTACTGAGGTAAAGTTGATTTTTATATTCACACATTCGTTAATTTTTGAACAATGACAGCTTGTGACTATCTCTATATTGTTTAGCAGGCTATATTCAGGCTATATTATACCAAATATTCAGTCTGAAATAGCATGCAAGTATGACTTCAGCATTATTTAATTGACTGTGAACAATGTTGTACTTTGATAGTCATTGGCTGCCAATATGATTTCACTATTTAGAATGTGCAAACAATTCATTCATTCATTCATTTTCTTTTCGGCTTAGTCCCTTTATTAATCTGGGGTCGCCACAGCGGAATGAACCGCCAACTTATCCAGCATATGTTTTACGCAGTGGATGCCCTGTCAGCTGCAACCCATTACTGGGAAACACCCATACACACTCATTCACACACATACACTACGGACAATTTAGCTTACCCAATTCACCTATAGTGCATGTCTTTGGACTTGTGGGGGAAACCGGAGCATCCGGAGGAAACCCACGGCAACACAGGGAGAACATGTAAACTCCACAAAGAAATGCCAACTGACCCAGCCGAGGCTCGAACCAGTGACCTTTCTTTGCTGTAAGCTGACAATGCTACACACTGTGCCATCGTGCCGCCATGTGCAAACAATACTTCTCTGAAATTATATTATTAAAGAGAAATTCCAAATTTGCGAATATAAAACAAATAAAATAATAAAATGGCAAAGTAAAATAAGATAAAATGCCAGCTTTAGGGAAACTGGCAGTAATAAGTATAATTCCTGCACCTGGCAAAGTGTAAAGTGCGTGTCTTGAAATAGATGTCAGCAGAGACCAGCAATCCTTGTATGCATGAAATATTGCACATTATGACAAATTTTGCTTGCTACACAACAAAAAATGTGCTGAATTTAATACGGTTTTAAAAAAGGTTTTTAAGTTTGTAATTGTAAAATTATAAAGTACAATACATTTTTCTAACTGGCGAATGACATGAGGTTGTCTATGGTCATCTATAGGTCATAATATGGTTATAATATGTAATTTCATCATTATTATCAAGTTGCAATTTAGTGTATTTACGTAAGTTACAGGAAGTGCATGGCACGGTGTCTCAGTGGTTATCACTGTCACCTCACAGCAAGAAGGTCACTGGAGTCTCAGCTAGGCCAGTTGGCATTTCTGTGTGGAGTTTGCATGTTCGCTCGGGTTTCCTCAGGGTGCTCCGGTTTCCCCCACAGTCCAAAGACATGCACTATAGGTGAATTGGATGAACTAAATTGGTCGTAGTGTGATTGTGTGTGTGAATGCGAGAGTGTATGGGTGTTTACCTCTACTGGGTTGCAGCGGAAAGGGCATTCGCTACTTAAAACATATGCTGGAATAGTTGGCGGTTCATTCCACTGCGGCAACCTCTGATAAATCAGAGACAAGCCAAAGGAAAATGAATGAACATATAGTAAAACTACAAATTATTCAGATGCCGGATATATTTTGGATATTTGTTTTTTTGTATGTAAATGTGCATTTGTAAAATTTGTGGCATATTACAGCCAAATATTCTTCACACAATGGATTAAAAACCAACTGGAATGTAATTATTGTAAATACTCTAATTTTCTATTAAATTTATCTGACATTATCAACTTTAAATGTAACATCACAACAATACGTGATTGTTACAATAATAATCAAGTACTTTATATGCGCTTTAGTATGTCAGTCAATGTATAACAACATAAACATTATAAACAAGCATACTTCTTTAAAGCATTTAAAATATCATTAAAACAATGATTTTAAATTAAGTAACCTTTAATTTTGCATTATTAAAGATTATATAAATGAGTCTGTTAAAAAAAACTGTCACGAATGTAGTCTTTTTAACTGTTAAAGTTTGAAGTACACTTCAAGTTGCTATAAAAAAGCCTGTGAAAGTGCTGCTTTTAATTAAGCTATATACCTATTAACTGACTCCCTCATAATAATGACATTATTTTAAAAATGCTTCTTATACTAGCTATGCATTGATTTAAGTAGCTCTTTTATTTAGATGACAAATTAAAGCATTAAACACTTTTATACAGTTTTAAACAGTTTTTAAAGAGTTTTATTTGATTGCAGTCACGTTTTGCAACCCTTTCACACATAAGTTTTAAACACTTCCACAGACCCAGAGTTTTTTAATGTGACTTAGAATGCATCACTTTAAAGTTTCCATGGCGATGCATCAACTTTATCATGTGACACACCGCAACTTTGATGATTTACAAACATTCTCTAGCTCAGTGCTAGTCATCGCAGGAAAGCAGATTTGAATTTAAAAGCTGATTATGTGACGCACTGAACATTCTAATCACACCAGTTTGATCGTACACATCAGGGACCAGCCAAGACTGATTAAACAGTGTGAATGTACAATCTGCACTGTCAAGCATGTGATTAATTCCCCAATGTTTTAAGTTCATTTCAAACATAACTGACTATGTGTATTTTGTGTTTGTTTTTGTGCAAACTTAAATCCTAAAAACCTAAAATCCGTGATTAACCTCATCACAAATTTGCACACACAGAATCCTCTTTGGTACAGCATCTCTAGCGCAGCCCAATACACTTTTAAGTCTTTAAAGGAAAGGTACAGAATGCGATATCCCAGGACTAAAAGCCTAATAATAGCATATGTCTTTTATGAAGTAATTTTTGTTGGTTTGCATGCTTTGCGCAAAACGAGGACTGGCACGGTTTGGCATTTAATGTAGTCAAGCTGTAGGATTTTTCTGTGTGAAGTTCTTGCATTATTGGACTTTAGTTTATTGCAAACTACTGTAATCACGCCTGCTCAATAAGTGACCCTGGACCACAAAACCAGTCAAAAGAGTCCATTTTTATTAAAATTGAGAATTATACATCATCATCAAGCAGGATAAATAAGCTTTCCTTAGATGTATGGTTTGGTTTGTTAAGACAGGACAATACCTGAAATAAAACTATTTGTAAATATGGAAAATTAACGTTTAAAAAATCTAAATATTGAGAAATTGCCTTTAACAAATAGGTTGTTATACATATTATTCATTTATTCATTTTCCTTCAGCTTAGTCCCTTATTTACCAGGGGTCACCAACTGGCAATTATTCCAGCATATGTTTTACACAGCGGATGCCCTTCCAGCCGCAACCCAATACGTGGAAACACCCATAAACTCTCACATTCATTCATTATGGTCAATTTAGTTTACCCAATTCAAATATAGTGCATGCCTTTGGACTGTGGGGGAAACAGGAGCACCCGGAGGAAACGAACACACGAACACAGGGAGAATATGCAACGCTCGAACCAGCGACCATCTTGCTTTGAGGTGACAGAGCTAACCACTGGGAAACTGCCCTCTTATACATATTACAAATCAGAAATTAAATTCTGATAGATTTACTGAAAGAAATTTACAAAACGTTCTTCACAGAACATAATCTTTACTTAATATTCTAAAGATTTTTGGCATAAAATAAGAAATGTAACTCATATAATGCATTTTTTACAGTACAGTGACTTTTTGTGGTCCAGTATTTTTGTGGTCACATACTATATAAGATAGAAACACACAAAATCTTACCTGTATAATGTCTGTCATCTACATTAGAAGCAGAACAGAGAAGAAAGAGAATAACAGAATTGTAAAGAATGATCATAATATTGATTCTACAAGTAAAGTGTTCATTCACTAATACTCACAGTGGCAGACCGGTTTGGGTGAGTCCCATTTGCCCAATTTATTGCACTGTGTGCTGTTTCTGCCCACCAGGATGAAACCCTCCAGACAGCTGTAGTGAAGTATAGTGCCCTCCACCGCTGGTCCTGGAGGATGAACAGTCACACGGCCATTCTCCAGAGACGTCCACACACGTGGACACGGCAGCACTGAGAAACACAGTCACAAATCAGTTATATCAGTTATATGAAATTTTTACATATAAATCATCATTGTTTCAATTTCAGAACTCAAACCTTTCTTGTTAGCCTCAAAACATTTATATTGAAGTCAATCTGAAAAAGTAGCAGGATGTGGATCATGATAATATCTATATATTTAACATAATACTGTGGCTATCTTTATATAAACAGTATATAGTATATATCATATATCACTTTTCCATTATATATAACTGCCTTTTCAGAAAGATTTCAACGGTATCAAACTGTTTACATTTTTATTACAATTTTACTATTGCTTTATCTACTAAGTGTGCACTTTTAACCTAAATCACATCAGTGTGCATCTATGAAGGATGTAGGCTGTCAAACATACTGTACATGTCAAAATTTACATTGGCGTGCACATAGCCATTCTTTTGAAGTTTTTAACATTTTTGAACATTGAAATCTGTCATACCAGTGGCTCTAATGAACACAGTTACACACACAGACCATTTGTTAATGCTTTCGCATCATAAATACAGTTTAATGCTGGACACTAGTTCCTTTAAAATTGTATAAAATTTTATTTTCAATTAATTAGGAAATTAAGGTCTCTGTAAACATTACTTAACAATACTTAAATATTTTGTCATGCAATATAAACTGGGCATACTCATAATAAACTCAACCAAAACCTTTCTGTAACGCTTTGCTGGTAGACGATGACATTACGAGACTGAACACGGGATGTAACAAAACACGGATTTATTAAATAAACACTTACGGAGAACAAACACTGGACACGGGCAGACAGGAGAAGGATGACACAACCACACGAACCAAAGGAACCAAAATAGCGAAACACGAAGGACACAGACGAAAGGGTATAAATGGATAAAGGGATGATTAAACTAATGACACACAAGGGATGAACACAGGTGGAACAAATGAACACTGACGGTGGTGGGAAAAGGACAAAGAAAGCACATGACAATAACAAATGATGACACGGACGAACACTGACAGTACCCCCCCCCCCCCTTTTAAAGGCGCATCCCCGCGCCTTCAACAGGAAACAACAAAACGAAGGAGGGTAGAAGGGGAGGGTACAAGGGAGGAGTCTGAGGGAGAAACAGGAAGGGAACTGGAGCAGGAGGACCCAGGACACAGCCAGAAGGACGGCCCCGGGCGGAGTCGAGGAAGGGAGGGACCATGGAGGAGGAGTGGCTGCCGACTCCAGGGGGCCGACCGAGGGAGACGCCGCTGATGGCGGTGGAGCCCAAGGAAGTGACGGAGAGCCGTAGGGCGAAGGTGACGGCGAGGTTTCTGAGGGCCGGGCGAAGCAGGCAGCTCACCCGAGCAAGGCGACGGCGGGGTTCCGGAAGCCCGCGGCGTAGCCAGAGCGACAGAGGACCAAGGCGTAGCTGGAGGGAAGGAGGAGCTCATCGCAGCCGGTAGGACGGTGCGATGAGGTGCAGCCGGAAGAGTGGAGTCCAGAGGCGTAGGAAGGGCGACAACTGACCAAGGTGGAGCCAGAGGGACGAGGGAGCCTAGCGGAGCTGGTGGGCGGACGGCCCACGACGAAGATGAGGGAGGAGTGAGCCAACGCGGAGCCCTAGGGTTGAAGGGCCGAGGTGGAGTCCGCAGCTCGGAGGTTGTAGGAGCTGATGCTGGGCGACACCCTCCAGAGGGCGACGCAGGCAGGTAGCACCCACAAGCACGCTCCATTTCCGGAGCTAAAGGGCGAGCTTGGGGGCTGGCTGACTGCAGCAGTGCTGGAGCTGGATGACTGGCTGCAGTTCTGGGGGACCGTGGGAAGCTACTCATGACCCTGGAGCTGAGGCTTTTTTCCGGAAGGAAGATTAAAAAACTGTGCGGAAACAGTTGATTGCTGTCTAAAAACAGCGGACGGTAATTGCTGCCTGAAAACAGCGGAAGGTTATTGCTGCCTGAAAACAGCGGTAGGTTAAAAGAATAGCCCCAAAAGCCAATGAGTAGCCTCCCAGTGTCCAGCCGCTATCCATCTGCATAGGGGGGGTGGGCGGGACTCTCGCTGGTCTCGCGGGTATCCGCCAGGACTCCCCCTTTTGGCGGTGTTGCCGGCTCGCACACCTGGTCAGACGGGGTTTCAAGCTCCTTCATCTCATCGTGATTCCGCTCCGTCGCTCTATGGGGCGATAGCTCATCAGCTGGGGGTGGCTCTCCGTCTGCGGTGGGCTCTGGCAAGCGCTCCCTGCAGGTGGATGGTGTAGCTTGGCTGGTCACTGGGTCGGGAGTGGCACTGACGAGATCTTCCTCCAGGAAGGCGGTGAGTAGAAATCCTTTACTCGCCAGTGTCCACTCCATTCTTGCGGCAATGTTGCCCTGAGGACCATCTTCGGATGATCGTGCTCTGCTAGAGATGATGGGCGTGCAGAGCACGTCGCCCGGAAAGCTGTTGGCAGTCACTCGGATATGGTCCTCAGGGCTGCTCTCCCCCTGCTCCAGCAGGCAGTGAAGACGAACAGGAAGGTGGATGGGGTTCAGGGAAACACGAAGGAAAGAAAATAAAACACTGAGGGGCAAAAAGACTATAAAAAGAAAATCGGGGGAAAACACGCCGCTAATTTTAGGTCCGTTATTATGTAATGCTTTGCTGGTAGATGATGACATTACGAGACTGAGCACAGGATGTAACAAAACACAGATTTATTAAATGAACACTTACGGAGAACAAACACTGGATACGGGCAGACAGGAGAAGGATGACACAACCACACGAACCAAAGGAACCAAAATACCGGAACACGAAGGACACAGACGAAAGGGTATAAATGGATAAAGGGATGATTAAACTAATGACACACAAGGGGTGAACACAGGTGGAACAAATGAACACTGACGGTGGCAGGAAAAGGACAAAGAAAGCACATGACAATAACAAATGATGACACAGACGAACACTGACACTTTCTAGTTATCTATCTATCTATACTATTCCATTTTACTTAAGATACATAAGATTGAAAGCCCAAGCCCAGATGGACGTGAAGACTACAACTCCCATGATTCCACACTCAGTTACAGTCATCAATTACACCTTTATTTGTTTTAAATACGCACCCTATGTTGGCGAAAACAGTTACTACTAGTAATATTCTGCCTTCAATAGCTTGTAGTCTTGCTGTCTTTTTTGCTTTGAACAATTACATTGTGAACAAAAATAGTTTTAACTCATGTGTTATTGAGTAAAATGTTACAGAAAATTATTTACAGCAAAAATAAGTTAGTTACTGTAATGCATTACTTTTCTAATGGGCAACTCCCAACATTGCTTATGACACACATAGGGTTTGACCTATTTACATAGCAGCAAATCGAAACGTTATAGTATCAAATTATGCTTAACAGAAATGTCATTTGAAAATTGAAATTGAAAATCCCATTGTAAAACCCAAAAGGAAGTCTTGAGGGAACCCACTGTTTGTTGCTTACCATTTTTACATCATTACTGCACCACATTATTCCATATACATTACTATACATGCACATTTATTTATTAATTATTTTTTTACATTTCTGGTTTTGTGGTCCAAAAACGAAATAGGTGTAAATAACATTAGCACAATGTTATTTGGGTGCAGTTTGAGGCACTGCCACTTTAAGGCTCATGTTTCATTTGGGCAGTCTGGAATGGAATTTTCCCTTGTGGGATTCAGTTTTACCTTACATTACCTTTTCTTCTATAAAGCATACAACGCTACCACCTTTTCTTGTAGTGAAAAGATAAATGATGACAAGAACAGAACGTATCATCCTCGGAGACCAATTATATAACACAATATGCTCAGCTGTCATCTTTAATACTTCACATTTCCATCCAGTAGTGATCATGTCAAATATACCAACATGTCTGTGTCAACACCATGCGGTTTGTTTTATAGTATGTGAGTGTGTGTGTGTGTGTGTGTGTGTGTGTGTGTTTGTGTGTTTGTGACATGTCAGGGCACAAATCTGTATAATGACATAGGTATGACATAGGTATTACAAATAGGAGGTGAAATATGAGGACATTGACGTCCTCACTTCTCAAAAAGCTTATAAATCACACAGAATGAGTTTATTTCAGAGAGTAAATCTGTACACAGGTTCCTGTGATGGTTGGGTTTAGGGATAAGAGGGGGTTAGGCCAAAACAATCTACGGTTTGGACAGTATAAAATGAATGGAAACCTATGTAATGTACCCACTTTTCACAAAAACAAACATGTGTGTGTGTGTGTGTGTG
>CAIGQW010002378.1:623966-638966 GCA_903798125.1 Danio choprae
GACAACACATCTAAAACACTGCCGTTTGAATATCTAGCACTGTATCAGAATTCTTTCATAAACACTTTTATTCAGCAAGCACACTTTAAATTGATCAAGCATGGTAGTAAAGATTTATGAAAGCATAAATAAACACATAAAGTTTTCAAATATATACCAAAAATAATGACTTGCATGGTATTTTTTTCCTGCTATGGAAGTCAATGGTTATCGATTATAAACATTCTTCAAAATATCTTCATTGAAGGGTGGGTAAATGTAATTTTATTTTTTTTAACAATTATGATACACTCAAAAAATGTTCAGTTGTTTGAATATATTATATTATATTATATTATATTATATTATATTATATTATAATCAGCGGTTCATTCCGCTGTGACGACCCCAGATTAATAAAGGGACTAAGCCGAAAAGAAAATGAATGAATGAATGAATGAATGAATATTATATTATATTATATTATATTATATTATATTATATTATACTATATTATATAAATTGTATTATATTAAGCATATAAATATTAAAGTGTCTATACCTGTTCCTGGGTCAGACCCCTGTATCTGATCCCTCCATCTCTAGGTGGTCGAATAATAGCACAACCTGATGGAAAAAACACAGACGATCAAAGACAGACCATACAGAGAAACCATACAATCATTTTTCCACAAACGCAACACTCCTTCTGTCCATTAGATGGCGCTCTTTCCATTCTGATGGCAGACTTAAGTGAGCAAAAGCAACAGCGACAGCTATGATGGAAGCTTTAGTAATGGCCTGAGTTTTTTTTTTCACCCCCAAACTCACAATTCGCTGCCAACATGATGGCTATGTAAATATATGAATATTTTCCAGCTTGTTAGACTCTTTAGAGTGGCTTCACAAGCAGAGTCCATTTTAATCAGAGACATTAATGTAGCCCATATACTACTAGTAAACTGTCCGGCACTAAATTTCCCATTATATTTGAGTCATTCATGCCTCTAATCTGCGTAAATGTCTGCGTGTCCCCTGGGCTCACGGCTCTGGCAGGGATTTGCTGTCAGAATGAAAGAGCGGCGTAGCTGTAGCCTGTTATTACAGCCCGGTTCACCTACAGTGTCAGCAGCTAATTACAGTCATCGCCAAACCCAGTGCCCAGGGGCAAGACAGACCAGCGTGACTGCCGTGTTCACACTCGGATGTGTGTATTAGGCTCATTTTGTGTGTGGGGGTATTTTTAGGGACAAAAACATGAGCAGCATTATCAAAATCAAATGCTGCCATTGGTTTGCTGTTCACAGCTTCGAAGAGACTCTAGAGTCATTTGAAATGCCAAGCCTACACTGCACAACATGCATTCTGGCATTTCGTGCAACTGTTTTTAAGAAACCACATACACTGCTGCTAAATACTGTATGGCTGTCAGTCTTTTAATGAACAATTTTGTATATGGAATGTGTCACAATGGTTGACGACTGATTGCTTACAATTTGTTGTCATTACTGATTACAGATTAAATTGTAGCAAGCAATTTAATCTAGAGTGCCTCACAGTGGCGCAGTGGGTAGCACGTTCGCCTCACAGCAAGAAGGTCGCTGGTTCGAGCCTCGGCTGGGTCAGTTGGCGTTTCTGTGTGGAGTTTGCATGTTCTCCCTGTGTTGGCGTGGGTTTCCTCCGGGTGCTCCGGTTTCCCCCACAAGTCCAAAGACATGCGGTACAGGTGAATTGGGTAAGCTAAATTGTCAGTAGTGTATGGGTGTGAATGGGTGTGTATGGATGTTTCCCAGAAATGGGTTGCAGCTGGAAGGGCATCCGCTGCGTGGAACATATGCTGGATAAGTTGGCGGTTCATTCCGCTGTGGCGACCCCAGATTAATAAAGGGACTAAGCCGAAATGAAAATGAATGAATGAATTTAATCTAGATTACCCATAATCAGTAAAGTACTTTTGGATTACTTTTAGATTACTTTTTTTGTCTACCCTGTTTTAAACTAACTATTAAACATAACATATTCAAATGAAAAAGCAAAGAGCAACAAAATATTCAATTTCTTGAAATTAACATTAAACACTGCTTGAACCAGGATCAAGAAGAAGAACTGCAGTTTCATTTATTACAATGTAAAATGTTGACTAAAAAGAAATAATTTATACACTTAAACACTAAAACAGATTTTTTGTTTTTCACTTGCACACCGATGTGACTTAACCAACACCAGAGTAATATGAGCATGCCAATGTGTTGTTAAATTAATAAAACTATTATTAACTTCCTCAAAAATATTTCAGATAAACATTTTATTTCAAATGGGGTTCAGTGACAACATCACTGGAAAACCCTGCATATGAACTAACATCAAAGGGATAGTTCACGCAAAAACGAAAATTTGCTCACTGTTTACTCACCATCGAGTGGTTACAAGCCTACATAAGCTTTTTTCTTCTGTTGAACACAAAATAAGATATTGTAAAGAAATCTGAAAACCTGTAACCATTGACTTCCATAGTAGAAAAAAACCCCAAATACTATGGAAGTCAATAGTTACAGGTTTCCATCTTTCTTCAAAATATATTTTTTGTGTTTAACAGAAGGAGGAAACTCAAACAGGTTTGGAACAAGTAAAAGGGAGAGTAAATGATGACAGAATATTCATTTTGAAGTGAAATATCCCTTTAATAAACATTAAAACATAATAAACATATAAATAGCAGTGGGGTTACTTGCCCAAAAGTCTTCCAGGACTGAATTATTATTTTGTCCAGACCTCTAGAATCAACGGTTACTGTATGTAAATTAACTGGATGTCATGAAGTTGCTGTATTTAATTAGTAACTTGCATAATTAATTGTTTCAAACATGGTCTAATTTAGTTTTCCTCCAAATTAATTTACATGATGTTTACATGTCATTTTATATTGAGAATATGGTCTTAGTAATCAGACATGTAGGATTTTTAAAGAGGAAAAAAAAGGAAGACAAAAAGAAAGATTCTCTATAATTGTGTAAAAGAGTAACTGTAATCGGATTAGGAGTATTTTAATTTAAAATGTAATTTACTCTAATTACTAGTTAATTTTTTAAATCTAATTATGTAATCCAGATTATATGTAATAATCAGTTACTACCCAGCACCATAATTGAATGTAAATTGCCTAGAAACATGATTTAAGCAACTAATATTGAGAATACATTGTACAATTTTATCCCCAATTTTAACTCAGTGACTGATTATTCATATGTGCAAAAATAGTGAATCTCTTGACTTCAATGTTTCTTATTTACTGTCATAATTCACAAAACGATGGCAATGACTGTCGCTTTGTTTTAGTTATCACTCTTTTAAAAAAATTGCTGTGAGTCCATGCGTGACTTATAATGACAGATCAGAAGATATTCAGTGACAAGGGATATTCCACAGCCATTTATTCCTGCTCAACAGGCCATAGAACAGGACAATTATGCATGGGGAGATTATATACGTGAGTATTTATGTACTTATTATAGCTGTCAGACATCTAATAGTGTTGATATTGTGTTTCATTAGTTGTTCAGCTTGGGCAGAGCAGACTAGCTAAGCTTGTAATATCTGAGATAGGAAGGATGCAATTAGAGCTGGATGGAGAAGACGTGAGGAAAAATTCAATTCTAGATTCTGACTGATGTGACCAATGAATAAGACCTTTTTACACATTCAGCATATCAACACACAGCCTAACAAACACAAATAAACAAAGATCCACACCAAAACACAAATACACACACAGTCAGGCTTAAGTACTTTATGTTGTTAACTAAAACTACTATAATTAATTGCAATAAATCTGTAATAAATAAATATTCTAAATACCAAATTAATAAACAATAAATAAATATTATTTAAACTAATATAGATGGAACTAATGAATAAAAAAATCTATTCATATTAAAAAAACCTTTTAACTAAAATTAAATAAGGCTGCACGGTGGCGCAGTGGATAGCACAATCGCCTCACAGCAAGAAGGTCGCTGGTTCGAGCCTCGGCTGGGTAAGTTGGCATTTCTGTGTGGAGTTTGCATGTTCTCCCCGTGTTCGTGTGGGTTTCCTCCGGGTGCTCCGGTTTCCCCCACAAGTCCAAAGACATGCGCTATAGGTGAATTGGGTAAGCTAAATTGTCCATAGTGTATGTGTGTGAATGAGTGTGTATGGATGTTTCCCAGTGATGGGTTGCGGCTGGAAGGGCATCCGCTGCGTAAAACATATGCTGGATAAGTTGGCGGTTCATTCCGCTGTGGCGACCCCAGATTAATAAAGGGACTAAGCCGAAATGAAAATGAATGAATGAATATATATATATATATTTGCTGGATCAACAGTTCCATAAAAAAACAAATACATTTTAAGGCTGTGATATTAGTAAATAAGTGAGCCATTTTGAATGTGTTTTCCCAATGAAACACAAGAGCTGTCGATTTTATATATAATATATTTAATGTATTTAAAGGTTTTGCAAGAAGTTGTTTCAATAGTAAACTCTGCAGTGTTTTTTGTAGACTTGATCTAAAGATTAGGTACAGGTATATGAGTAAATTGCCAATGTTAGTGTTGCTCTATAGCTTTATCAATAAATATGTTTCATAATTAAACTGTAAATGACATTTCTTGGTAGTACTGTATTCTTGAAGCAAATAAACATGTTTTTAGCAGAGATAACATCACAGTTTTTATCAATCAATTAATGTAATATTTAAATTAGTCTTCATCTATGACTGGCAAGGCTGGTAAGATGTGTAAGAAATCAGTCTAGCACAAGCAGTTTATGGACAAAACCTGACAAATGTCTTAAAAACAAAGTGAACTATCAAATATCTGAACAATGTCAGGTACTGAAACAGGTAATACACATTAAACAAGCCAAATTTTGGAAAAAAAAGTTGCACAAAACCACATTTAAAAAAGTTCTCAGACACAGGCTTCAGCTCTTTGCATTACCTGCAGTTATATTACGTGAGGCCATGGTGAGTGAGAAAGACCCTAGAAGAAACAGCAGAACAAGCGAGAGCGCCATCCTTCCACCTGCAGAACAAGAGAAAGAGAGCAGATCAGCATTATCAGAAGAGGATCAGGTGAGTGTAAAAAAAAAAAAACCCAACCCAGTCTCAATCTTAATACGTGATTCTGGCTATGCTTCTGCAAAATCTGAAATAGGTTCCTCCTGGCACTTTTCACTGTTCTTTTTCTATTACAAGACATGTTTTTCAGCCCAAACTCATTGAAAATATGTGCCTCAGCCTACATTTTTGCCAAATACGTTGTTCTGGGTATGTTTTGTTGCATATTTCAGATGACAAATAGATGGCACTGTCTACCTTTTTTGTGGAAATCTGTAAAACATTACTTATTGTAAGTTTTGTTGTACGCTTCAGATACACGTCTTTGTACATGACCATAAAAGGCAGGGCTTATCATACAGATCACCTAGTGAACCACTGACCTAAACCTGTGAATAAACCCAAACAATAGTGTTTTCAATTTAAGCGAATGTAAGAGAAAAGTGCAACCACATACTTGCTTTCACATTGCTTTAATTTGTTTTGTGTAGCTGTGCTCCGCCGAACCTGATCTTAAGTGCTCTGCACAAGTACAACACTGTGCAAGGTGAGCTACCGAGCAAACTGACCACACCAGAAAAGTTGTCCATATGGAGATAGATCGGTGAGGCAAACATATTTGATTACAAATGGTCGACATTTTTAAGTTATTTTGCTGCATTTATTTGGTGTTGTGCAAGGATCTGAACAAAATGATCCTTTATTTATTGATAATATGGCCCTGTAAATATCAATAGTGTGAAAAGAAACGTTGGAATCATACTGCCCAGTAGCATTCATTTACCTAGATTCTGCAGTCAAACATATGTTTAAATACATTTTTGCAGTTGCACAAAAATGTAGGCTGAAGCATGTATTTCCAATGTCTTAAATAACTTAAAAACTTTGTGTATAAACAAGCTTTGACAAATTCAAATATGAAAACGTCCTGGTTACGTCCGTAACCCACATTCCCCGAATAGGGAACAGAGACATGTGTCTGGTAACAGACTATGGGAGTACACCAGTCAACCAGTCACTCTGAAGAGTAAGAAAACAGGCCAATGAATGCCAAATGAATTGGCGGAGCTCAGCTCCGCAGCTGCCAGTGATTAGCCATTAGTGGGATATATCAGCCGGCCACTGAGAAGCGAGCATTAGAATTGTTTGCCTGCTGAAGAGCCGATCACTCAGCTAACAGCTGCTGTGGCAGTGGAGACACACGTCTCCGTTCCCCAATCGGGGAACGTGGGTTACGGACGTAACCAGGATGTTCCCCATTATAGGAACTTCAACGTGTGTCTGGTAACAGACTATGGGAGACTGTATGGAAAATGCCACAGCAGTGCGTCATGCTCCGTCATGCTCCTGATGTGAAGTTTGCCAAGCATAGGGTGAGTGCACAAGCATCACCAAGAGTGCACTCCTCCAACATCCCCTAGGCTTTTTAATTACTATTACATGGGTGATTAGAAAATTTAGCTTGGGGGTCGTAATGTGCTTTTACCTAGCTAATATAGACTAGGGATTTTAGAAATACGACAGCATGTTGGGAAGTGTGCCAGTCCCTGAGGGAGGAGGATGCTGCGGAGGCCACCTGCTACCCAAGGGGGGGAGACTTCATGGCAATAAGAACATATGGACTAGCCCTATGGAGGGGGAGTACTACATATGATAAGCTGGTTAGCGGGTAGGGAAGACACGGGTCCGTCTGGACAGGGGAAACACACCGTGTCTAATATTAGCATATAGGGTCGCCATGGGGGACTGCGCATAGCTAGCACCAAACCTCAGCGTGTGGGAAGACCAATTGGGCGTATGAGACATCACACTGAGCCAGGGACTCAACTCCTCCGCTAAGTCAGGTGCTAGGAGCCTCGGAGAAATTCTCTAGGGTTCGCCAAGCGGAAACCTTAGTAGAATGAAAAAGACGCACGTATCTCTGTGTTAGTGTCGCCAGCCCGCAGCTCTGCAGATATCTGTGAGAGGCGCCGCATGCTAACGCCCAGGAGGAGGCGACACTTCTAGTAGAGTGTGCTCTCACGTTCGGGGGACACGGCTTGCCCTGGCATTTATAAGCGAAGGCGATGGCATCAACTATCCAGTGGGCCAACCTCTGTTTTGATACAACACTTCCCTTCTGCCGACCACCATAAGAGATAAAGATCTGTACACAAGATCTTAAGTTTTGGGTTTGTTCCACGTAAAAGCGCAAAGCGCGAACGGGACGAAGCAGTGAATGAGCTGTGTCTGCCTCCTCCGAAGGCAGCGCCTGCAGGTTCACCACCTGATCTCGAAATGGGGTGGTAGGAACCTTGGGCATATAGCCGGGCCGGGGTCTCAGGATAACATGAGAGTAGGCAGGCTCAAATTACAGGCACGATTTGCTGACCGAAAATGCCTCCAAGTCCCAGACTCTCTTGAACGATGCCAACGCGATTAGCAGAGCTGTCTTCACAGGCAGAATTTTTAAGGATACCGAGTCGAGTGGCTCGAATGGATCTCTCTGCAGACCCACCAGGACTACAGAGAGATCCCAAGAGGGCATGAGAGAGGGGCGGGATGGATTTAATCGCCACACGCCTCTGAGGAATCGGATGATTAAATTATGCTTCCCGAGCGTGTTGCAATCGTCATGATGAGCAGAGATGGCAGCCACGTAAACCTTCAGTGTGGAGGGTGACAGCCTACGCTCCAGCTTATCCTGAAGGAAGGATAACACAATGCTAATCTGGCAAGTTCAGGGGTCTTCTTGGCAAGAAGCGCAACCCCATTCTCCTGAGAGAGGAGGTCCTCAGAAGCCCCCACTGTAACCCTCAGGCCTGCCCGAGTGCTAACCGGGGAGCAGCAGGGGTGACGCACTCTAATGCTAGAGTACGCCGCGACCTTAGTTGTGCAACAGTCAAGCCCTCACAGTGAGGGCAAGAACTGTCAGCGAGCACTGTTTTAACATGCTGGACCCCCAAACATGTGACACAGTGCTCGTGCCTGTCATCCGGGGTGAGGAAACAACCGCATTCAAAAACGCACTCTCAGAATGACATCTTGAAAAAGACGAGCTGCTCGACCGTGTTGCTTTCTTAGGGAATTCAGCTCTATTAGTGGAAACTGCTTTTTTATTACACCAGCGGAACACCCAGGTGACAGAAACCCAGATTGACCGCCGCTGTTGCGTCTTTTCCCACACTGGTGAGTAACACTGTCTTTCACACTGGAAATAAGCTTGGCAAAAGGATTCTTCAGTCTCATGAGAGGGTCTGAAGCGAAAATTCAAGTACTCGCTTCTCAGAGACCGGCTGATATATCCCACTAACGGCTAATCACTGGCAGCTGTGAAGCTGAGCTCTGCCATTTAATTTGGAATTCATTGGCCTGTTTTCTTACTCTTCAGAGTGATTGGTCGCCTGGCGTACTCCCATAGTCTGTTACCAGACAAACGTTGAAGTTCCAATGATGGGGAACCGCATTGTGTAGACTATCTTTTTTGACAAACTGTATTCCACAGTACTCTTTCTTGAGTGTTCAGCATCACAAGTACAACAAACCATGTGAGCTTCCAAGCAAACTGAATACATCAGAAAATGTGTCCATTTTGAGATAAATACAGGATTAAACATATCTTGTTTCATATCTTGTTTTCAAATCGTGGTCATCTTTTATGCCTTTTGAGGTATTTTTATAGTATTGTGCAAATTGCTCTTCTAATCATAATTTGTGGGGGAAAGGCAATTATTGTTGGTATTGTACTACCTCCTAGTGTCTATTTCAACCAGAAACTAAATCTATATGGGCATATGTGATTAATTCCAGAATAGCAGGTACATTTCAAGCATTTTCCATTAATTTTCTTTTAACTGGAAGGATATACAACTAATGTAATAATAGCTTAATTCAAATGCTTAAGTGTGATAGATTACATTAGATTCTGTTACTAATTGCTGTTCGACTTATTGTTAAACTTTTTAAACCACTAGCAGAGTTGAAAACCACCATTCAACCATTTTGTGCCTTAGATTAAGATGCTAACAAACCAGATACCACGTGTCTTGTGTATTTTCATCATATTGTAGCTTTTAAAAAGTGAATAAAAGTTTCACTGAAATTTCACAATAACAGAAAATTAATCAACTATTGATGAATCCTAAACATTTTGTACAAATGAATGAGAGAAGAATAACGACATGCTTTAATTCCTTTCAGAGTTTCCCGCCAGAGGAAGTGACATCCCTTGAAGCAAGTCATGCTTTTTCTATCAGTGCTTTAAAGGTTGTTATACCTTTTTATAACCGATATAACAGAGTTGACCAGAACTAGGGGCCTTTTTTTTATAACTGAAATTACACAAAATAGATGTGTAATGCAAATGTTTATTTAACTTAGTAGAGCAAACACACAAAAAAGATAAAAATAAAGCTTAATTGTTTAATGATACATGAAGCTAAATATATGATTAAGCAAATGGAGACAGTCAAAAATAGGTCTTTAAGTTCAAGAGAAAATGTCCCTAAATAAGGTTTATCTTGCAGGCCCGTAGCAGCCTAGTTTTATCAAAAAGTGAACCTTTTTGCAGTTATTTGACTCATTTTCTATTCATGAGGTTTAAATACTGTATTTTTGTGAGATTTTGAGCACTTTTTCATTTTTCATTTTTTTTTGCTGGATTAGCTTGTCGGATGGTCACACTTTTTGATGTGCCAAAAACATTTAGACATTAAGATTTAGAATAAAGAAATATGAAGAGGCTACTTATTTTTAGGCTACTTTATGATATATCACTAGGGGAGAAAATAGCAATCTGTTAAAGTTTTAAATTTAAAACTGTGGCCTATTGTCATTTATTAGGCAAATAACAAACTGGCCTGCACGTTCAACTTTTCTCAGTCTCAAAAGTTGGTAGAGCTTAACGATTTTTCTAGCTTCTCTTGTGAAAAAAAAAAAGTAAATTAGAAAATTCATGGATAACAACAATAGCCTAATAATGATTAATATGGCCCTCTTTTGGTGCTTCACAACTTTTTATTGGTCATTTTTTTTCTTTCAAGAATAAGGTCCAAGATTTAAAATAAAAGTTACTTGTAAATTGCTTTCTCTATAACAACAATACAGTGAAAATTGACTTTACTTGCATGAGATTCTGCATGGTCTTAAAGCCTTTTTCAATGGGTTATTTTGATAACTTATGATGACATAACAGTCATAATAGGACAAATGAGCTCTATTTTTTGTTTGGAACGTTTGACAAGGGTACAAATTACTAATTTATACAGAAAATTGACACTTTTTTTCGATTGTCTATGGAACAAACCACTGTTATACAAAGACTTGCCTATAATTACCCTCACTTGCCTAGTTAACCTAATAAACCTAGTTAAGCCTTTAAATTGCACTATCCTATTATTATATTATTAATATTAGTATCCTGAAAAATATCTATTAAAATAATACATACTGTCATCATGGCAAAGATAAAAGAAATCAGTTATTAGAAATTTGTTATTAAAACTATTGTTTAGAAATGTGTTGAAAAAAAAATCATATTTCCGTTAAACAGAACTTGAGGAAAAAATATACAGGAAAGCTAATAATTCAGAAGGGCTAATAATTCTGAGTTCAAATGTAAATGTCTAAATGTAACCAAAATCATGTATTAAGAACGAACCCTGGTTGATAAAAACAGAGGTTGGAGAGTGATTTTTTAAAGGTAGGAGACGAGCATGAAAGTGCTTTCTGAAGGACGAGAGCAAAGGAGGAAGTGAAGTAGGAAGACACGCAAGGGGAAGAGGCTTGAGAGAAGGAGGAATGGAGCGTGGAGAGAAGCAGAAGGGTGGTGAGGAACAGATCACAAGCTGCACTTGTGGACAGACGGCCCTTTTGAAATCTCTGAACAGCTGATCTCCTCTTCGAGATTCACAGTTAGTCTACCACGACCGACCAAAATGAGTCACTCGCGGCAGGAAGCCTTCCCGTACTCAGCCTACAGATCTGTTTAATATCTGCATCAAGGTGCGAGCACTGCCCAGCCGCCCCCCATCAATATTCCCTTTCTGCCTTGCTGCTTTCTGACTCAGACGCACCAACAAGCACCGCTGTCGGTGTGGATGGGGGTGGACAAGATGAATGATAGCCATTGTTTCAGTCAATGGCATTGATTGCATTTTACTAGCAGAAGCTTTTACATAGGAATTGAGACTCACGTGTGGCGGATGCCTAAGACTTCAATTTGATTGGCTGAAGGGTGTTTTCAAAAAACGATTTTATAATTTTTCTGTGACTCTTTCTGTAGATCATTTACTCTAATTTTTAATCATTCAACAAAAGTAATTCATTCAGAAACAAATTAAGTGACTGTGTTTTTGAGTCATTCGTTGAATTACTGACTCAATCAATTCATTCAACACTGTTTCATTCACTTTATTCATAATAGGTGAATCATCAAATCATTATCCTAACATTCATTCAACAACACTGGATTTATTCATAAACAGTGGCTGTCTGTACGAGTGAGTCAACCGATCATGAATGAAACAGGTGATTTTCTGATGAATGATTGCATCAACTGATGCATTTAACGATCAATCACATTCATTCTGATACAAACAAAGTTTATAAATGAGTCACTAAATTATTGATTCAGCAGACTTCATTTAACAACACTGACTTATTCATTTAAGTAACAAGTTACCATATTAATTAAGTCATTGAATCGTTCACTTAATCATCTTATTTAATAAAAAACTCACTGACTAGGAAACAAAAGATTAAAAAGACTAAATTTGTAACTGAATCGTTTTAAAAACACTGAATAATTCAAGAACAAGATATTGTTTTTTTATGAGTTAGTCATGGAAAACTTGGCTCAACAGACTCATTTAACAATACTGATTTATTCAGGAATAAAACAAGCAACTGTATTAGTAAGCAAATCTATTATTAGTAAGCAAATCTATTCATTCAAAAATATTAATTGAGGAACAAAATATTACTGTGTGTTGCTTGAATATGTGTTGCTATGAAATGTACATCGCAAAAGATACATATGAATCTTGCAAATCGACCTAAAAAAACAACTCTGTAGTGTGTTTCCAACAGAATCACTGACCAACTGTCATTAAACTCATTACAGCCAATTTCTACTTGCAGTTGGAGCTTAGCGAGAAATAATTTTGCACCTTATTTACAACACTGAACATTGAGTGCACATTGAAAGGAAGATGCAATAGCAGGGCAAGTTCATAAGCCCCTATAATGAGTGTGGAATTGCAGGGGAGCGAAAGAGAAATGTGCTTCAAAGGACTAGAAAACCACTGAGAGACAAATCTGGGACGTAGAGCACGTAAACCACCGGCTTCACGCGAAGAACTGGGGCCAGCATACACGCACACACACGCATTCACTCACACACAATCTGATTAGACAGCCAACAATCAACCAGGACTAATCTACATAAATTAATTTCACCCAAATGATATGCTAATTTGAAATACAGGTAGCAAAGCAGGAAGACTCAACTCCAGCAGAACGCTTTACACTTCCTGCGCTGTAATCACAATGGAAGCAATTTCTGGAGATTATTCACGGCTTCTAACTGTTCTCAAAGGAGTATGAACGAGTATATGAGGCATAACACATTTCATCCCACACTATAAAAGCAGACGAGGCTTTCCGTCGTGGGAGCACAGTGCGTTGTAAAGGCGGGTTTTGCATGAAAGGCAGGTTAGGATTAACTTCAGCAGCACTGGGAAAGAATTTCATGAATGCAATGAACATATGGAGTTGCCGTACAGCCTGCACAGAAGATATTAAATAAAATAAAAAACAGGGAATGAGACAGAAGCTAGCATGCTGCCTTGCTGTCTATTGCCTACATTGGCAGCTGTCTTCTAAGGGGCTGTGCAGACAGGGTACGCTCTTGTATACTGTCTGCGCTAATTGTTGGTCTATGCTAAATATGGACTAGGCAAGCATCTTTGTCATTACGGCAGGAGAGTTTCATTTTTAAGATGCTATGTCTTAGTTTATGACATGCTGTGCTGTAATTCAGTGTCGCTTTAAAACAACACCCCAATTGGATGAAGCTGATTGCTGTTTATTTACATATGCGCACTGTGAAGTTAGATAGATTTTCCTAAATAAAACAAAAACATCAGCGACAACATCCTAACAGTATTAATAAATATTATTAATACTGCTGGGAATTTTTTCTCCTGGCGTGTTTGTTAATTATTATGCATGCTGTCTTAATGAGTACTGTATATGATGTTAATGCTACATTGTGTGGAATGTTTGTATTTTTTTAAAATATATTCATTTGTTACACTCGGGACTATTGAAAGCTCTCATTGAGTTTAAAAACAAAACGACAACTCATACATACTTTTCCATGCTATTTTAACCTAAAATACTGATGTTAATGCTCATGAACATACCACATACACACATTCAGTGTTCTTGTGCACTGACAAAAATGATCAGAATTGTTAAGTATATTTTAAGAATATTTGACAAATAATTGCAAGAAATCAGCAAGTAACACACTGGACTGCAATTGCAATTATTTCTAGAATATTCTTAAAATATTCCTTATTACATTCTTAAGATCGATTCTATTATATTCTTAAAATATTCCCTAAATATTCCTTTAAAAAAAATCAGTACAAGCTTATTGAATGGGTGTATGTATTATGTTTATAAGCATTAACATCAATATTTTAGGTTAGCATAAATGAGAATGGAAAATGATGTATTAGTCGTCATTTCTTGTTTTTAAATCCTTTTTTTTTTTTTTGGCACATTAATTATTAATCATTTTAAATGGTCCACAGAGTAACAAATTAATATATATATTAGCAAAAATGACAGGTGAACAAATTTCCAGCAGTATTTCATGTCAAGTCGGCTACACATTAGCGTGTGCGAGGTGTGCGAGAGTTAATGCCACTATAAATGTGCCTTCTGTTGTGTTACGCTCTGTGTAGCTGTTTTTAATGCTAGGATGTCTCCAGTGTGGACGTGCCCCAAGGCATGATAAAAATGTAACCACACAAGTGAGTGATTTAGAATGCTGCACATAAACTCTGAGCAACACTTGCACTGCATTAATTAAAGCTAAAAGAAAGTCTTGATTCCAAAGAGTTTGCTGTTAAGCTAACAGTGATGATGTTTACATGCGTTATTACTGCTCTGACCAAAGTGTACACAGATGCCGAGTTCTTTTAACAGCTCCATGTATGAACTTTGTGATGGTATTCTAGAAATGTTCCTCCATTCAGAATCGCTGAACATTTTGTGCTGCGTAAATGTTTCCCAACGTTTCTCAAAGCAATTGATGTAGCAGGTTATTGTGAAGTCTCTCATGGATGACACCGAATACATAGCCGTGTTTCGTATATTATGCGAACAGAAGGTAACTAGTAAACTGATAATGTGAACATAGTAAATATAAAATTCACACACTTTCTAATAAATAATCAAAATAATGAAAGTAGCGTGTTAATATCTTACAGCGATTAGGTTGGATATGGATATAATTGCAGAATTTGTGCATAATTAAATGTCGTCACTGTGATACGCTAATATAAAAATGCACAAAAATAATAGATAAAGAATTAAATCAATCAATATTTACAATAAATATAATTAGCATTTCTCGTGAAACATCCGCCCTCTTTTTTTTTCGCAGCGTTTTATTTCATTGCATTCTACGTTTTTACTGTGAACCATATGGGTAATTGTTTGTCTTACAATTTGACCAAAATAAAACATAATAATGTGGTCTGCACTCAACCATCATGTTTGTAGCACACCTTAAAATATCATCTTAGGCAGGCAGCTTGCCAGGTTTTTGGAACTGCTATAGACAGAGAAAGAGGCTCTGGTGCAAGCTATGGTGAAGAAGAGATTCTGACGGCTGCTTTGTTATGTGAAAATGAAGCTAATGAAAAGCGCT
>CAIGQW010002378.1:641466-664655 GCA_903798125.1 Danio choprae
AGGTGTTTAGCGTCTGAACACATCACACCACATGTAGGTTTAAGCAATCCAGTCAAATGCAGTTTTGTCCACCTCTGGAAGTGGTCCAAAGTGAACAAATTTAAAAAAGTTTACACCCCATTCACATCTGTGCTTAGCGTTGTCCGCTTAAGGCCTGGTTCACCTCACACCAGCTAAAGATGGAAATAGGAGAAAGCATCAATTAGCATGACAGGGATTATTAGGCTGTGATTGGTAAGGGAATTTAGCCAGAACACCAGGGTTACACCGTTACTCTTTGAGAGAGATGCAATGGTTTTTTAAAGTGAGGTTTAATGTTGCACCCAAAGGATGGTGCTTCTTTCAGCATAGTGTCCCTTATATACCCAAACAAACCACAGGCTAAACACACCCTGTGGCCCAACCTATCACCACTTCCAAAAGCAACCAGGTTTTCCCAGAAGGTTTCCCAAACAGGCACAAAGCAGGCACAACCCTGCTTAGTTCAGTAGGCAATCAGTCTTTGGCTGGTGATACATGGGGCAACTTTTTGAGCAATGTTGTTGGGCATTATTGCAGAGCAATGCTACTTGGCTACTATCCTTTTGAGAGTGGGCAACCACATTATATCTGTATCCAATTGCCCTAATTAGTTGCACTGTATTTCACCAGGTTGCCCATTGATGGCATAATTTCCCAAAGTTGCAAAGCAACATTGCTTAAAATGTTGTCCCGCCATTGCCACAAGAATGTATTTTTGTGTCTAAAAACCCAAGAAGTGCTCAGGAATTGTTTTGGTTTTTTTTCACAGCGCCTGTAAACTGAAGCTGGAAGCACTTTTCCCTTCTCTAAGCTCCTCTGATTGGTCTACTGCTTTGCAACTGATGTTGATGATTGGAGCTGTGTATAAAAGTTGAATTTCTTTTAACTTGACATGGCGTTTAAGAGCAGTGTGCTCAGAAAGATGCAGGGGGCAAGCATAATGGTCATGCATGTCCATCAAGTGTGTGTTTACATATAAAAACAATAAGCCTTTAAGTTGCAGGGTCATATGGGTGATGTGTGTGTTATGGGCTGCTTTAGTCATCTTTGATTTTGGTTTTGTAGGGTGTTGTGCACTGGTTTAAGATAAAACAGTTGCTCTTTTTTTGTAGCAGATAGCTTTGTGGGGTTCCCTCCGACATGTTGTCCAACCTGAGGTCCCAGCTCATACTTGTTTACTAACCTGTCTCCCTCTCTCCTGCCTATGCTACTTCCCATCTGCTATATTCACAGTCAGAAGTAAAATTTTCACTTTAATAAAAAAAACCCTCTTTTTTTTTTTTTTTTTTTTCTGTTAGGTACACTGAAAAATAAACTGATTCATTGAATTTACTCTATTGTTTTGAGGTAAGTGGTTGCAAACAATTTATATGGGCAGAATTTAAACAAGCAAATCATATTTAGTAATGTTCAACTTAATTAGTTTTTTTGTTAATTTAGCCCACATAGAGTTGAAGTCAGAATTAGTAAAAGTAAAAATTCACAGGAGGGCTAATAATTTCGACTTAAATTGTAAAATGTTTGCAACCACTGACCTTAAAGAAATTTTGCAAATCCAACGAATCACTTTTAATGAATCTTTTTCTACCTTTATGTACAAATGTGTCCTTTTGAAAAGGTGCCCAACCCCAGTGACAGCTTTTGTATCCTTATTTATAAAAGTATACTGTAGGATCCATAAAACATTAAAATATGTAAAATAAAATCTAAATCTAAGTCAACCCTAAAGCTGTAGTCTGCATTTTGTTCCAGCTTGAGTAATATCTGTCTGATGTAATTTTCATCATTTCATTTTACTGTACAGCTTGCTTTTAGATGTGAGCACTTTAAATCAAAAGTCCACCATGTTGCTCTGGTGTATCTGCTGTCAGGATCAATGAAATATGCTTAGTACTCCTGGGCCTTTGATAGCTAGCAGAAGAAGCTAAACTGGTTTTCTGTCTGAAACCAGGCAACATACAAGCCTGACCAGACACGTCTGTTTCTCCCCGACCACCAGGCAACCAAGTAAAATGGTATTTTAATAGTCCCCCAACAGACACTCCACAGACTATAAGTAACTTTAAAAGTACATGACATATTGGCATAGTTGCAAAATTACTTAAAGTTAACTGAATCTATGGGGAGCATCAGAATAAAGTGATATGCTAACAAGTATGCTAAAGACTGCAGAATCCAACATCAGTTGTTACTGTAGAGCACCTCTTTAGGGAAGCAGATGAGGTTACAATGGAAGGCTCTCACCTGTTATTCTCACCTCCCTAAGGCCCTGCTTCTGCCTGGTATTGACATGTGTTTTCAGTGATTCGATCTCAAGTGGTCATTACAACTTTTACCTGGTATTAACATGCATTCGAATGTGTCTCTAGTGACCACTTGGGCTCTGATTTGATTCAAGACCCTTTCCTTTGGCAGGCTCCAAAACTTTTTCAAAGGAGTGCTCAATGCAACATAAGAGCACTGTTGAATGGATTAAATTATCTTATTAGGCTTACAAATGAGTTAGAACTAACACAATAACATTAAAGGACGTACATTTGGCTATTATTATATCTCTGTGTTCTGTTGAAACACAGGGAAGCATTAACACTTTCTTTAGGTGAGTTTTCCCACAACACATCCCATAATGATCATATGTTACATCTGTAAGTTAAGAGTAGGTAACCTTTTCTGACCACATCTTCATGTGGTAGGTGGTGCGGTGGGTAGTGTTGTCGCCTTACAGCAAGAAGGTCGCTGGTTCGAGCCTCGGCTGGGTCAGTTGGCATTTCTGTGTGGAGTCTGTGGTGACCCTGATTAATAAGGGGACTAAGCCAAAAAGAAAATTAATGAATGAATGAATCTTCACGTGGCATTATTGAAAAAAAATGATCAAGTGAGTTTTTGAAAACCTTGACCACGTTTTAGACCTCTTTTACACCTGTTTTTAGTCTTGTCAGAGCCTAAACAGGGTCTGACTCCCATCCTGGTCACACCACCAATCAAGCCACTGAATGAGGGAGTGCATTTTTCTATCCTTAAAGTTGGCATGTTATAAACAATGTATTTGTGCACTTCATTATTTTGTAAAAATAAATTTTGTCTTCATTATACTATAAGCTTCCCTACCCCCTCAAAATCACTATTTATTTCTGGTTACTAGGAATGGCTTTTTGGGAGGGGCTATCAGACCATGTCTCGTTTCTACCCTGCTTTTGTCCATTCATCAGTCTTCATTTTATTAGCAATGTCCATCTTCCAATTATCCAGTTGGTTACCAAAGTACGAAATCATGCACCACTCTACTTTTTTTTCCATTTCAGGACCATTTTAATTGGGTGTATGTCACGATATGGGAAAAAATGACAATCTTAACTTCCATTTCATGCCAACTTTAAACCTGTTAAGCATGAATCCGACTCCATGGCTGATTTCATTGGTCAACTCAATCACACAGTCACCTGTCATAAAAGGTTAAAAAATTCTGAATTATTATAGATGGATTCCAACTGCAACAAGCAGAAAACAATTTATCAGGATGGCAATTTATCAGCTACCACCCAAACTAAAGGTGCGTCCCAAATTGCATACTTATGCACTATTCTACGACATTTTGTAGTTTAAATAGTGTAAGTGGTGTGATCACAGGGCGTCATGGTGGTGTAGTGGTAGCATAATTGCCTCACAGCAAGAAGGTTGCTGGTTCGAGCCTCGGCTGGGTCAGTTGGCATTTCTGTGTGGAGTTTGCATGTTCTCCCCAAGTTCACGTAGGTTTTCTCCGCATACTCCGGTTTCCCCCACAAGTCCAAAGACATGCGCTATGGGTGAATTGGGTAAGCTAAATTGTCCGTAGTGTATGTTTGTATGGATGTTTCCCAGTGATGGGTTGTAGCTGGAAGGACATCCGCTGCGTAAAACATATGCTGGATAAGTTGGCGGTTCATTCCGCTGTGGCGACCCCAGATTAATAAAGGGACTAAGCCGAAAAGAAAATTAATGAATGATTACTGCGTTCACACAGAAAACTCTAAAAATAATAAGTGCTCTTCAATTACCCAGATGATGCACTCATTCAACCGCTCACCTAGTGGAAGGGGTGGAGCTTTTGGCCGTTCATGTTGGATTACTTTATTTATTTTGGATTGTGAAAGCAGAATGCTCCTACGAGAGTGATTATATCACCTCCCGATGGTGAATTCGGTTATACTCATGGCAGGTATTATTTGGTATTATGGTCATTTATTTCACTAATTTGGCAACCGTGAAACATCATCGGGGAAACGGTTTGAAAAAAACCATAGTAAAAAACCATTAGTGTTCCATTTAGGATGACACTACATACATATACTATGCTGTTGAGTGTGTAAGTGCATAAGTACATAGTGCATAGTGTATAGTGTGCCATTTGGGATGCAGCTTAAGGCTATAGTTAGCTAAACTTACTATTAAGAGTTAGTATTTCTTTTGGCATTATGCAGTCATTGACTAATTACTTTTTTTTACAACTAGTTATTACATAAGACTAGATTTTCTTTAACCCATGAAGGAAAGTAATAGCGACGACTGCATCAGGAAGCATCTATTATACTTTCTAGAGTACAAAGGTCTTCAATAAAACAAATTGGGGACCATCAAATATGCCTCATAAGGACGACCCCTTTGGAAACAGACATTAATTAACGACAATGGCTCCCCAGCAATGCTGCTACACACACACACACTCAGCTGTCACTTCTGTGAAATGCACATTGAATGATGGAAAACTGTCACTGACCTCCTCCTCGCCATCGTCCTGTTCGCTTACTGATAAGGGCGATAAACGCCTGACAGCCTGACTGATGCAAATCTTGGTGGGGGTGGCAGTGTGTGTGCGTGCGTCTCTTAACAAAAGACACATATTCTCCACTGGGATTTTTTATATGCGTAGTCAGATTCATTTAGCAGAAACTGAAGCGGAATGGGTCTGAAGTGAGGTAAACTCTTTCTTCCTCCATGACGCATCTCAGCGTAAGCCACCTTCCTTCTCTGTTAATGCGCCTAAATCTGTCGGATTCAAAGGGAAGTTCAAAGATGTCAATTCTAATTCCTCCAAAATCACTGGAGATGTCTGAGTTTGGAAGCTCGGCTGCTGGAGTACGTGACCAGACGTTGAGGGATGTAATTCAAGCTGGCAGAACGTGAAGCCAATAAGCCACAGCACATAGCACAGTCAATAATTATTGCGTGAGAGAGAAGCTGTATTCGTCCGCCTTGGACTCCCCTTCTTGGCTCTGGATCTATAGCAAATGTGCAAATGGAGTGTGATGACCTCATAACCCCATTACACACACATTTAACAAGTGCACTGGTAAGTACTCATCAACAACATCTTAGTAATTTGTATGGTACTATACAGAGACATGCCATATGCGCCCACTGAAAAGACCAGCATGGTACTGTAGGACATCAGTCAGTGTTGGGCATCAGATCTTTGTCGCCAGCATGATTGCTTGTGTGTCCTCATCAGGTTTCCTAAGGGATATTTCACCCAAAATTAAGCCGTTTTCATGATAAAAGAACATGAAACAAATAACGCTGTATGACATTATTTTATCCCTCAGAGCACAAAAAAGAGATATTTTTAGTCATGCTTCTCTTTCTATAGTATGAAAGTAGATAGTGACCAGAGCTGGCAACTGCTATAAAATGAAAAAAAGCATCATAAGGCCATAAAAAGGTCATGTGCAGTCACAAAGATATTCAAGTGCTTCATGCAATGATGACCTTCTGGTTGCAGCGTTACGTTCAGTAACTAAAAACACACTTTTCTTTCTTTTTTTAAATGTTGCCTTGGCAACTCACTGAAATAAAATATGTTTAATTTGAAGTATTATAATTACTTAAGTGAAAATAAATTTTAATTTAATTGGGAAATTATGTAAGTAAACACACTTGACAACTACCATATGGTCCACCAGCTTGATTTGCACCAAAGCCGCATTAATCAGCAAAACCAATCTTGAACCAGTATAGAAATGCATGCCATTCGTTTCAAAATTATTCAAAATAAGATGCAAGTAAATTTCCAGTGATTAAAACTTAGGAAATATTTCATTTTTTTAAATGACTTTATATATAATTTAAAATGTTAAGCCCAGAGCTAATTCCCCCATGCCATTTGTTATATATAAAACCCAGATTTCCCACCCCCACCAAAATTCATATTTAAGATTTGAAAACATAGAATACTTCATATTTTTTTCCTTTTGTCAAATAAAAGATCTAAATGATAATATCCTTATTTGAAATTAGAACATTTGAGGACAAGTCCATTATAAAACAAAACAATATGCATACATTTCCCTCAAAACCCATACCTAATAATGACAAATCCAGAGCACCAATAAGTGGACCCTTAATATTTTCCAGGGCTGTATAACAGAAATGTGCAATTAAAACTAAAATATACAAATGTATGGAAAGTTTATTTTTAGAAACCTCCTAACTGAGTCATCATAAAATTGAAAGGTACTTTATGACTAAGATGGTGAGGGGGGAGGGGGAATCTGCTTCGAGACACATGGTGCATCTCACACAGCGCCTAAAAAAACAAAGCGGGAATAAAAAGACACAAAGACACTCTAGAAAACAGTGAGACAAACATACACTGACTCCTATTGGGTCGCACGAGTGAAACGCAACAGGACACATGCAAACCCATGCTGTGATACACGCCTACGGAGATCAGAGACGCAGGCCACCGGCAGCAAAGAAAGAAAAAGAGAGAGAACGAGAGAGAGAGAGAGAGAGAGAGAGAGAGAGAGAAGATGCAGCGTTGTAATTCCTCAATCAATGCCATGAGGCATGAGTGTGAGGTGTAACAGACGTCTTATTGACAGAGTGTCTCATAAAAGACTCAAGCCTGGAGCCTCACGACACCACACACATATTAACACAGGGGTGTGACAGTGTCTCTCTTTCCTTCCTTATCTCTCCAACGACTTTGGTAATTCATTTATTGTATTCAGCTGCACATTGAAATTTCATCAGGAGTTTCTTTAATGCGCTATAAAGCGTAGACAATGCAATCTACTGTAGAGTCCTACTTTCTATGGCATCCTAGCTGTCATTTACGTTTAGCTTTGTGACTTGACTGAATGCTCTACACAAGCAGAAACTCAACGTGTGCAAAGCTCATGTGAAGCATATGAGAGAAGGGAGAAGATTTACAAAGGATTCCAGTCCCTTTAATGCAAGTCAGTGGCAGCCATCTTGGTAAAACCCCCTGAGAGGCTATTTTCTGTGTAAAAGTACAGCTTCTGATTTGTCAAGAAGTCAAGAATGGTTTGATTGATTCCAAAACAATAATAGTCAATCAAATAGTTAATCAAAACCATTTATTTACTTGTGGAAAAATGTGTACTTAAAATTCTACTGAATGTGTACTTGTAGTAGTATATTTCATAATCGCATTGTTCACCCAAAACTGGAAATTCATAATTTCCTCACCCTTTACTTGTTCTAAACCTGTTTGACTTTATTACAAGTATTCAGCTTTCAGCGTTCAACAGAATAAAGAAACTCATAAAGGTTTGGAAGCACTTGAGGTTGAGTAAACAGTGAGTAAACTTTAATATTTGGGTGAACTATCTCTTTTACACACTTTTACACTTAAAAAAAAAGGTTACTTTGTAACAATGACTGAAAAGCTTTGCCTCAAATTGTTTTTTTTATCATAATTTTAGAAATCTTAAGCTTCCTATTAAAGTACACTTGATGTGTTCATTAACATACTAAAGCACATGTAAAGCACTTGATTATAACTAACTGTGTTACTAGTTTAATATACTTTGCATATCAAAAACGCTACACTTTATCCATATTTTAAAAACAATAGAAGCAATAATGAAACTACATATAAAGACATGTCTGCGTGTCAAATTCTGATGCATTTCATTCAGATTTCAACTATAATCGTTTTTCTTTCATTAACTGCAATTAGTGTGCAGTTAAGTTTCCAAAACCATTACATTCAGTTTGCAAGTAAAGTATTTTTACAGAATATCATTTCCATAACAAGTGTTTCTTTTCAAAAGGGTGTCTATCCCTAAAGTGTATTCTCTAAATAAAAGTGTATAACCATTTTTTTGGTGCATTGATAACCATTTGTATATTACAGTTTTACAACAATTACCATAGCACATTCGCCTCACAGTAAGAAGGTTGCTGGTTTGAGCCTCGGCTAGGTCAGTTGGCATTTCTGTGTGGAGTTTGCATGTTCTCCCCGTGTTTGCATGGGTTTCCTCCGGGTGCTCTGGTTTCCCCCACAAGTCCAAAAACATGCAGTATAGGTGAATTGGGTAAGCTAAATTGTCCTTACTGTATGTGTGTGAATGAGTGTGTATGGATGTTTCCCAGTGATGGGTTGTGGCTGGAAGGGCATCCGCTGCGTAAAACATATGCTGGATAAGTTGGCTGTTGATTCCGCTGGGGCGACCCCAGATTAATAAAGGGACTAAGCCGAAAAGAAAATGAATGAATGAATGAACAATTACCATGCTTAGACTATGGTTCTTGTAGACCATTGTAAATATGTGGTTAATATTTATCCATTTTCCTTCGGTTTAGTCCCTTATTTATCAGGGGTTGGCACAGCGGAATCAACCGCCAACTTTTCCGGCATATGTTTTACACAGCGGATGCAACCCAGCCGCAACCCAGTACTTGGAAATAGTTTCCCCACGTCTTTGGACTGTGGGGGAAACTAGTGCACCTGGAGGAAACCAACGCCAACACAGGGAGAACATGCAAACTCCACTTCTTGCTGTGAGGCGACAATGCTAACCACTGAGCCACTATGTCATCATGGTTAATATTGTTTTACTTAAATAACCACATTTTTATTTTATAAAGGATTACTTTTTTTACAAGAGGAATTTTGCTTCTTTTACTAAAGGAATGCTACGTTTTCAAGGTCAGTCTTTGTAATACTCTTACTTGAAAGAATAAAGAAATTTTTTTTGATTAGTAATTTCAAAGACTGAACTATTGACATTTCCAGCATGAAGTCTCTAATTCAGTTTCTCTAATTCATCTCTGACATTTCTCTTTAGTGTCTCTTTTCCAAAAGGGTCAAGTGTTAGTGAGCGGCTAAGCTAATAGCCTAAGCTCTATTATGCTATGACTTTAACACACAAATACTGAGTAAACAGTTGATTTTTAATTCGAAATACAAGCACAGAGCACTAGTTAACATCTCATTCTACTCATCTTTTGTGTATTTTTATCTTTTCAATGAGCTTATCACAACGTGATCTGGCACTGACTTCTCCATTATGGATATTTAAAGCTGCCTTAAAAAGAAATTAGAATTATTTGCGTCAATAAAGCCTTAAAATACCCTCTAGGTTGGCAGTCAAATGGTAATTCTGTAGTGGAATGGCATGAAGAACAGATGGTTATTCTGGTTATTCTTCATTTAGTCTCAGCCTCAGACGGCACACCCACAGTCCGCTCAATGAATGTCTGATGCACGCAAAACTGGCAAAATGCTGTCTGAATCTGATTAGCCTGTATCTATATCTACGCCATTTGTGGGAGTAAATGATGCACTTTTTAGGCCAGAGCTGTGTTAATGTATTTCAGGAAAACCTTATCAGTAAATTTTCCAAAGTTTGCCTGATTAGAGGCATCAAATCTTTGAAAGACATCCAAGACATACAGTCAATAATATATATTCAATATGACACAAAACAATTAAATAATATGTTTTCTGGGAATGTTAAATAATTAGTACTTGTGGATGGACAACATTTCTGACCAAAAAGTCCATCTGTCACTCTATCAGGCGGTCTTTTCCTGTTTAAGTGGGCGGTTCTTGGCCAGCAAAAGCTGCAAACTGTATAAAACTTTATGGCACAATTCAAAAGTCAAATACAAAACCCTATTCTTCATTAAGCATGCAGCGAATGGCTTAAATTTCAGCATATTTTTTACACAAAGCTTTTTATGCGGCTTCAGAGGACTTGGACTATAGCACACAAGTCATAAAGGCCACTTTTATGATACTTTTATGGTCCTTTTTGAAGCTTAAAAGCTCCATTCATTGTGGATGCATGGAAAAGAGCGACGAGTCATGGGGGAATTAAGAATGTGAAACTGTGAAAAACTGCGCCCACTGATAGCATTGTTTATATGCATGTGCTGCATTGTTTTGCCACCCGATTTTACTAAAGGAATTATGCAAATGACATAAACACTCCCACAAAATTAGCGCTGATTGCAGAGTGTGCACTGGACAATTGTGCCTTGTGGAAGGAAATGCACCAGACAAAGGCTAAAGGGTAAAGTTTCCCACTCTGGGAGTTGAGGTCGCAAAGCTGTACATTTCAAAGACTTCTAAAAAACCTTTGCATCTGCTGTCTTGATTACTAGAAAATCTACACAAACATGCCTTCCAAAAAAGGCCCCCATTTACAGGAAAATAGTGCTGATGTTTGTGAATCAGGCACATTCTATAATGAGCCTCATTTGCATTGAAAGGAAGGATGTTTGCCAAGAAAAGAATGACAAGGACTTCATTTAAATGTGCGGGCTGCAAAGCTAGAGTGTACTGTACCTGGTTAAGCTGATGGTGGTGTATGTATGAATAATATGCTTGTTTTTGTATTGTCTCATCAATCCAAACTCAATAAAAGGGGTTTTATATTATATTCCGAAAACCCAATGCTTCACGTTTCGTGATATAGTTTTTTTTAATAATGGGATAAAAGTACAAATGTTTACTGGAGCTCTCATTATAAGTAGTATTGTAGCCAAACATGCAAATTATACCATACAATTGTATACAAAGTTGCCAGCTCACCAGAAAATAAAAAATATGCTTGACAAACTAGTGGTTGTCAACTTAGGTGGTCTTCATGCAGTGCTTGTAGCACCTCTGGCTTTACTTTCCTGCTCTGAGTGGTATATGAATCAGCATTTCCCGCATGTGGAAGCAGGAAAGCTAAGAATGATGGTTCAGGATGTAGCCACTGGAATTGAAAAAAAGGGAAGTGAGGTTTAGTCACATAGTTTTTAAGTCACATAGTTACTAGATGCCCCCATGAAAACCTCCAAGCAAGATTCAAACATTTCCAGCATGGAAAGTGTGCATGCTAACAAGAATGCTAAAGACTGAATCCTGTAGTGGCATTGACTCTTGTGTGCAGAGGTTTACTCACATAGTTGTTTTTACCAGGCCATCATTGTACTCCCCCACTAAACCAAACTCCCATCCTGGTCATGACACCAACACAACCCCTCTGGATCTTCTCTGAACAAGATTTTAATCTATGTTGGGAGGTGGATGCACTAACAAGGACACTTTACATTATCCCTTAAGAGAAACTCACTCCAATAACAGTCACAACTAGAGCTGGACAACATGTCAAAGATTTACTTTACAAAAATCTATGAAACTATAATATTTTGAAATTAAAAAACTGTACAAATAAATGAATGTTCACCTTTTAGGAAATGTGAAATAAACAAGTCTTCACACCACTATACGCATCACATTTCAAGCAGGATTCATATCAGACAATTCTAGAATAAGAAGCAAGCACATTAACAAGGGGTGCTAAAGCATAGCATCTAGAGGCAGTCACTGTTCTGCCTCTTAAGGGCAGAGGGAGTGAGGCTTACCTGAACAGTTTCTGCTAGCTGGCCGGCCTTTGTTACAATTCCCCACTAGATCTGACTCCAATCTAGGTCAAGCCACCAGTGTAACCCCTCCGTTTCTACTCACCTCACTCTGAGCAGGATTTCAGCCAATGTTTCCAGGCATGAGTGGCGGGTACATTACCAAGGTCACTAAAGTGAGGAGTGAGGTTTACTCATCTAGAGGCAGTCACTATGGTGCCTTTTAAGGGAAGGGAGTGAGGCTTACCTGAACAGTTTGTACTATCTGGCCTCCGTTACATTCCTGCCAAATCCAAACTTCAATCAGGATCACTTCACAAATGTACTTGTACTTGTCCCACTCCGAGATGGATTCTAACAAAAGTTTTCAACATGAGAGGTGGGCACACTAACAAGAACACTAAAGAATGCAGTTTCTGGCAGCAGTCACTAAAGACACTTTTCCACTGCATGGTACAGCACAATTTGGTTCAGTATGGCTCACTTTTAAGGCCTTTTCCATTACGTTCCATACCTGGTACTGTTTTGAGTCCACCTCTGTTGAGGCTCAAAGTGAGCTAAAACATGACGTACAGTATAGACACTGCTGCTGATTGGTAGACCTGCAGAAATTCACAAATTTATTAGCCCATCATTAAGTCTATTTATTAACTGTATGTAAGTATTACTTAAATGTAAGTATATATTTATTTAGTTTATATATTATTTTAGTAATATTATTGAATAATATGAAACTCTTTATAGGATTTATGTACAAAACAGTTTATAATGTAATAAATAGATAGTAGATTTATTATATGAGAGACTTACTTTGCATACCAAACAAGTGGTTATATTGTTGCATGGCAACAATATCAATTTTTTTTTTTTTTTATTATTTCATGTGTTAACTTTTTTGTTACACTGTAAAAAATGCTGGGTTCTACACAATTCCTTCATGTTGTCCCAACACAAATCAATTAAGTTTAAACTAAAGAAATATTAAGTTGTACAAAAAAACCCTCAAAAGTTGTGTTGATTCAGCTCATTATAAATAAGTAGTTTGAACAAGCAGCAAAAAAATTCATAAATCCACATAATTTTTTTGGCAAAATGCTGCACAGAAATAGCAAAAAAATATCTGCAGATTCTGTCTGGCCCTGCTGATTGGTTAGAGAAAATCGTCACTAACAGCACGCCATTGGATTTTAGACACGAGACACCAAACCTGCTACAGTATATTAAAATAGTCAACAGCAGCCTCTGCTGTATTGTTGGTTTCCAAGATTACATTGTTATTATACCACCGCAAGAGAAAAAGACACCTGAAATGGCAGAACTATGGTCAGTAGAAGAGGTCCAGATGTTTCTCTTATTGGTATCTGAGGAGTTTCCAACCCACTTTAAGTAGTACTAAACTGCAGTTGAAATGCAAACTGAGTCAAGCAAAACGGAACCAAAACGAGCCAAGATGTACCATACTTCAGAGTGGGAAAGAAGCATAATGCACCTCTTGAGGTCCTGAGAGTGTGGATTACTGCTACAGCACCTACAAATGTTGTGGCTTCCGGCCTTTCCATTAATTAACCACACTCAGTCTTGAGGTTTTCAATACCTGAAAAATAGACTTTACTGAATATTACAATAAAGATGAGAAAGTCTAGAGCAAACCTTAGAGCAATCTGAAGTGTCTGAGTTCTGTGCACTGTTTATACAGTTTTTCCTCCACCGTCATTTGTTTTTCACATCTGGTTTACCGTTTGCAAGCTTAGCATAATGTTTACATTCCATGCCTCCTAAATGGGAGCCCTTCCTCACCATTGCAATTCATGCTTGCATTGCAGTTCACTATGTGATCACTCCATCATATGACTTCTGATTGTGTCATTGTCTTAAATGCTCCTTTCCTGTTAAATTCCTTTCAGAGGGCATTCTCTCCAAGGCTCCAAAGACATTTATGATATTCATAAGGCTATATTTACTTGATTAGTACTTGATTATAATGCTCACTACATGCTCTCAAGAACAAAAAACTTCTTCACAAGCTTGCCTCTAAAGCACATATAAAAAACTAAACCCCCTCAAAACCTTTGATAGTCACATTGGTCACAGAATAGACTGTGCTTGTACTGTGTCATCAATTGCATGTCCCTCTGAAACATGGTAATACTAGGAAAGAGCTGCTAAAGTTTACTTTCAACAAGATAAGGATCATTTGAATCTGACCTTTTGAGCGGCACATCTCGGCTCAGATTGTTTTATGATCCTGCCACAATGATGCACGCTTTGCAAAAAGGGTGGGATGAGTGAGTTAAAAACAATATTGGACTTGACAGCTAACCCACAGTTCAGCTCTGACAATGCTCTATTGCTCATTTCACATGCAAAGGAGGACTTTCTTAAAGGCACATTAGCAACCATTTAATTCAGGGTTGTCCAATTCTGTTTCTGGAGGGCTACCATCCTCTAGAGGTCAACTCCAGACTTACACACCCGAACAAACTAATCAAGGCTGTGTCCAGAATCTAATACTCTCTTAATGTCTGCGCTAACTCACCATTTTCTCTACATTTTTTCCTTTTAACCACACTGAGGTGAGTTTTTGTCCTGTGAAAAAAGCTTTTTGTTTTCACACCATTCAAAGTGGATAAATCTGAAAACACCATTCTTATTGTAGAGTTGACTGTGATAACAGACATTTACTTATAGACTTGAAATAAAATGGCAATTCCAGCATCATTGATCTGCTGTTCAATTACGTCGTGTTATCACATTAAAAAGTATATTCAATATACAGTAGTAAGAATTTCATCCACAAGTACTACAGTACATCAACATGATGAGTCCTATGTTATGAGTTGTGTTACTACAATGCCAAAATGCTAAAATGTTTATTTGATGCACATTTGATAATCTCATCAGAAACTGTAGCTCACCCGTGAACTTTTTACATTTACTTTTATTAAATATTCTGAATTCAATTTTCAGACACCATACAGTATGAAAGTATTTGATTTTGTATGCAGCTGAGGCTGATGCACCAATAATCAGAATCAATAAAAGCAATTTTCTGCACTATTGGTCATCAGCCAATTGTTCAAAATTGTAAGGGTGTGTGAAGGCTATCTAGTATGTTACCTTAATATAACATAAAAACACATGAATATATGAAATGAATAAAATGTGTTTTTTATCCAAAAATAAAACTATAGCATCAGTCAATTGTTTTAAATTGTTTATTAATCAGGGGTCGCCACAGCAGAATGAAGCGCCAACTTATCCAGCATATGTTTTTTCCAGCTGCAACCCATCACTGGGAAACATCCATACACTCTCATTCACACACATACACTACGGACTATTTAGCTAACCCAATTCACCTATAGCGCATACAGAAATGCCAACTGACCCAGTCGAGGCTCGAACCAGCGACCTTCTTGCAGGAGTCGACAGCGCTACCCATTGTGCCACCCCAGCATTACAATACTTATTATTTTAAGAATTATGCATTCATAAAATACATGTCTAATTTAACAGATTGAAAACAAATATTATTGGAGTCATGTGCATATTGTCTTCATGTTTCATCAGTCAAAACATCTCTATTTGCATGTTATTCATCAGCCTAAATATTGTCCTTTCCTGGAAAGTCCTTCAATATAATGCGATCTTACTTTTTAGTCTCACTCACAGTCTTTCAGCCATATGCCAAGCAAGTAATTAAGTGTGCAAGTATGCCCCTCAAAAAAAGAAGAAAAAAAAATACAGCTCCAATTTTTGACCAATAAAAAAATCCTGTAATATGAATTCAAATAAAAACAAGTATTTATTTGTGACCCAGGACCACAAAACCAGTCTCATGTAGCACGGGTATATTTTTGGCAATAGCAAAATAAATTGTATGGGTCAAAATGACTGATGTCAAAAATCATTAGAATATTATGCAAAGGTCATGTTATTATATTATTTCCTACTGTAAATATATAATTTATAATTAATGTGCATTACTAAGCACTTCATTTAGACAACTTTAAAGACAAAATCCTAAAACAATTTTTTCAATTTTTTGAAACCCTGAAGATTCCAAATGTTCAAATAGTTCAAAAATGTCTGTCAAATATTGTTTTGCCCTAATAAACCATACATCAATAGAAAGATTATTTATTCAGTGTTCAGGCTATGTATAAATCACATTTCACACTGTTTTTGTCTTCCACGGTTACCTTTATTCTTTATAACTCAGTGAATGAATTAAGAACGTTAATAAAAGCTTTTTTTTTGTATTTGACTGAGACCACTTCGAGCCTCACGGTGGTGCAGTGGGTAGCACGTTCGCCTCACAGCAAGAAGGTCGCTGGTTCGAGCCTTGGCTGGGTGCTCCGGGTGCTCCGGTTTCCCCCACAAGTCCAAAGACATGCGCTATAGGTGAATTGGGTAGGCTAAATTGTCCGTAGTGTATGTGTGTGAATGGGTATGTGTGTGGATGTTTCCCAGTGATGGGTTGCAGCTGGAAGGGCATTCACTGCATACAACATATGTTGGATAAGTTGGCGGTTCATTCCGCTGTGGTGACCCCAGATTAATAAAGGGACTAAGCCGAAATGAAAATGAATGAATGAGACCACTTCCTCCAAAACAGCTTGTTAATATGAACAAAATGAATATTTTACCCATATTGAGCTGCCACTCTAAGTATTACACATGATAACTCCTAGAAAATTCCAGATAGGTTAATTGGCACAAGTCATAACTAACCTAAGGAACAGCAAAAGTGTAACATTGACAAATAAAGTCATCTGGTTCTCCTTGACCTGTCTTTGAAAGCTTTAAATTCCCAGATATCCACAGAGCTCCAAGCCATACATGAAGACCACATTCCTGACCCTGTTGTTCCCTCCACTGATCCTTCATCTAGCCGAACAAAAGCAACAGTCCTCTTCACTTCTCTTTCCAGCAGGTGGCAAGTCCTTCAAGAAAACCTTTTGAAGGAACTATCCAATCCGCCAGAGCCCCTGCTGCCTGAGTTAAGAGTCCCGAGGCCAGATGTGAAGTCGACTGCTTTAAAGGCCACCTGCAATATATTGTACCCTCAACTGGCTCCCATGAGGGACGGAAAGGCTTTGGGCAGGCAGCGTGGTACTCATAATGCTGCAGCAGAAAGTGTACCAATGCATACAAAGGCATGAATGCAGCAGCTCCAGCCGGCTTCAAACAGAACGGCTATGCCATCAGGGCTATTGTGTGCAATGAAAATGACGAGCGGGAGCCACTCAAATGCATGGCGTTGTGTGGATTGGAAGGAACGGTGGCATGCAGAGACTTTGTGGTGACCGACGCACACATTGGCATGTGCACATAAACATGGGCTGACAAACAAAACCTGAGATAAGGGGGAAAAGTACACACTCGGAGCAAACAACACACTAGGGCTAATGCATTCTGGGTCAAACTAGGCCTTCAGCCAATGATAATAAGAATTTGGAGAGTGTATCAGATGTGGTCCTGAATGATTCAGACATTTAAAGCTGAAGTTGAAATAAAATAAAATAAAATAAAACAAAATACAAATAATAAATAGATAAATAAATAATACATTTAAATTAAATAAAAAATGTAAAAAAATAAATTGAATTAAATGTTAAAGACATTTTTTTACAATTAAATAAAAATCTAAATAAAGCATCCCCATTTGGGGAAAACAAAGCATGAAATATTCTTATAGCCTGATAGATATAACAAAAATATGTTTATGAAAAATTGCAATGACAAAAATACTAAAATATAATTTTTTAAGCACATTTACAAACTAAAACAGTTATTTATATATACTATATATGGATATTATAACAAGAATTGTGATAAAATAACAGTAAAAAGTTTTTTGTCTGTGCAAAGTAAAATAGATTTAATATTTAAAATGAATAAATATATTAATGTTAGTGCACATATATAAACGTTTTCTAGACAAACAATATGGTATTAAAGGTATACTAAAGGTATTAAATTGTTCTAAAAATATATAGGAAAAAAGAAAAAAGAATTTTAATGTCTGCTGTTGGGGGGGAAATATAACAGTAATTCACAATGTGGGGGGAAATCTTACCCCGTTGCCAGAGTTTTTTTTTAACAAGAAGCAGTTATTCCATTAAAAAAAAAATTAATTTCTTTAAACCTCAAATATTTGTATAAAGAAATGTATATAAACACTTTATTAAGTGTCAGCTGTTATATGAGGATCAGGGTTGTTATAACTAAACATTTCAATAAAGCTAAAACTAAAATGAATAAAAACGTAAACAAAAAAAAGATGAAAATAAAACAGAAACATTACATGTGCAATTTAAATTAAATTAAAAAGTAAAAAATATTAAAATAAAGTAAATCTATTTAATCACAAAATAATATCACAAAACTACTCAAACAAAAACTGAAAATATACACAGTTAGTACGCATTTATACTTAATACATATTTGTATTAAGACATTTATATAAACTCTAGTGATAATTAAAATTATTATTGATAACTAGTTCAAATGACATCAATAAAAATTGGATTAATATGAAGCTGAAGTAAAATAAAAACAATAGCATTGCATGAAAAACATGAAACTGGCTTGGCAACTAAATAAAGAAAAAAACTATTAGAAGTAATGAAATAATGAAATTTAAAACAAATGTTTAATATACAGTGCTCAGCATATATAAATACACCCCTGGCAAATCTATCTTTTACATTCATATTTTTCATTCATAAGCTATACAATTTTATATTTGTGCATATACATTAGATTAGTCAGAACTGAAGCCAAATCATACAAAACAAAACTTACAATAACGATCCAAAAAGTAGTACACCCAAATTTATATGTTATAGAAAAATATTAAATACAAATTTAAAATAAGGAAAAATCAAGAGAAGCAAAAAGATTGAAACATTTTGTTGAATTTTTGCAATATTTTGCTCAAATTCAATTGTATTATCTTTACATTTCTAAATATGTTTGGTGACTAAAACATTATTTGAATAAATATATCTGTTTGATAAATCTGTTTTGCTTAAATGCACCAAAATACATTGCCTATATTCACTGGAAATGGATAAATATATTCATTTTCAAAATCAGGTTTACTCAATTATACTGTACTGAGCACTATATATCATTTTAAAATGACTTAACCAATGAATTAAATATCATGTGAAAATAAAATGAATGCTTTTATTAATAATTAATTAATACTTTAGTAGTATATTAACAATAATAAGGAATAATCAATGTGACACTGAAACAAAAAACTTTTTATGCATTTGGGGCATTAATTTTCACAAACAAATGACACTTTGGTGGCCTAAAAATGCATTGAACAAGCTATTGAATAAAGCTTTAAAAGTAGGTATAGCTATATTACAATTTAATAACCACATTTTTTCATAAAAATAAAATAAAAAATAAACATTTGTTTTAAGACGATATAAGAAAGCGCTACTTCTATTAACTAAATGTGCAATGTGTGTAGTCATTTTCTTAAAACAGTTTTCAACACAACATATGACTGCTTAGAATGCCATTGACTTGCATTATTACCTTCACATCTATAAACATGAATATGAGAGACTACTCAAAATGATAACTTCCATCATCAGAATCTGTTTTTCATCTAAATGGTTTCACGAAAGAGAATTTGTATTTGGGTCTGTTGTGTCAGAAGACTGAAAATAGCTGCACAGCTTTTATTTGCAGTGCGGTGTTTAACACTTAAACCAGGCTAATAAATCTTCCACTTAGCTCAACGGCTGATTTGTTCAGTGCTGTATTTATTGGCTCAGTCACTTCCTCCTTTTCTTACCCTCAGCTGCTCCATCACACCCACAGTCATTCCCGGCCAACTACTGAAACAATTAAACAGCAACTTCATTCAGACTATAAATTTCCTAAAATATGAGCTTGCTGCCACAATCTATATCCGCTAGCTTTAAGGTTGGTCAATATGTGAGCGAAAGACTGTAGAAATATAGTGCAAAAAGCTTTAGTCAGCAGTGTTTAAGGTGTCCCTTTTGTCTAAGCTTGACCGGGCATGTCAGTTATTTCCCTCTTTTATGCACACACTCACTCTTTTCTAGCACTGTGGGGCCTTTCTATTGACTTTTAGTATATATATATATACTGAGAACTATTACTGTTCAAAAGTTTGGGGTCAAGAAAGTTTTAGTGTTTATCTTTTTTTAATGCATTAAATTGATCGGAAGCGACAGTGGAGCAGCAAATTTCTGTTTCAATTAAACGGTGTCCTTTGAAACTTTCTATTGATTCTGTTCATTGATCCGGAGGAAAACGTGGCATGGTTTCCACAAAAATATGAATATTAAATATGCTCTTTTTAAATTAAATTAGATTAAAACAAATTAAATTAAATTAAAAGAGAAAAAGTTGTTTCTTGAGTATCAATTCAGCATAATTAGAAGGATTTCTGAATCATCATTTGACACGGAAGACTGTATTAAGACTAAACATAATAAAATTATAAAACAAATTATTTTAAATTACAATTATATTTTGAAATACTATTGTTCTACTGTATTTTAAATATACTTACAAACATGTATAATTATAATATTTAAACCCTACCACCGATTAGTACACCATAGGTTTTCATTAAGATGGTTATTTTCGCTTCTGTCAAGCCATTTGCTGGTACTTATGAAATCGCCACAGAATATTAACATTAATGTATGTATATTAATAGCAAGTTTTGTCAGCATCTCAGAATTCTAATTTCATCAAATTGTGAGTTGAACCAAATTTTCTGCAAAATAAAAATGTGACATACTTTTCACATGATTTCCCCTAGTACATAATTACTTGACAATTTTCTTATCAAATCAGAATTTGTCATTTCTCAGAATTGCGAGTTTACATCTCACAGTTATGACCTATTTTTCCACAATTCCAAATTTTATCTTATCTGTTTTGTATCCAATAATTATGTTCATACACATGCAGGTGATCAATATTGTAGGTGATGAAGGATAACAACCAAATGTAGGTCAAAAACGGCACAAAGGAACAAACATTAGAATCACACACACACTATCAGTACTTGCAGAAAGTATCAAAACGTGTTTACTGTATTAACAAGGATTCAGTGACAGAACCTTCGTCAGGCGTATACAATCAATCACATTTAAAAACATGTTTCCAAAGTCAAGCACAGAAAAACTCATTAATCAAAGTCAGTGGCATAATTTATGATTATTTAGAAATGAAGAAAATGAGATCAAACAAAAAATACAGAAATTGGGGATATCAATACTTTACAGCACCACACAAATTCAATTTCATTACATATATTACAGTACTGTGCAAAAGACCTAGGCCACTAGTATTTTCACCAAAAAAGAGATTTAAAGTCGGTTATTTCAATATTTTTCTGTAGCATGTCAGTTTGAAATATCCATTTACATTTCCAAACAATATTTTTGTCATTAATTGTAATTATACAGTGAGATTATTGTCTGCAGAAGGAGTCTGACAACAGCCAGTGCTCCACACAGTGATCTGATCTGATCATCCTCTAGTCTGTCTGGAAATGACATGAAGAAACAGAACAAACTGAAACAAACTAAATCCAGCATACAACTTTGGCAACATCTCTAAGATTCTTCAAAAAACCTACCTGCAAAGCTACCTGAAAGTCTATGGGCAAGTGTACCAACTGTTTCAAATGCAAAGTGTAGTCATACCAAATGTTGATTTGATTTAGTTAATGTAAGTTAATTGATAAATAAAAAATGTATTTATGCATTATTTTTGAAAGCATCCTCATTTTACAGCATTTTTATACAAGTGCCTAAAACTTTGAACAGTGCTGTAGCTTTGCAGGTAGGTATACATGTATGTACATTTACAGTGCTCAGCATATATGAGTACACCCCATTTTGAAAATGAATATTTTTATCCATTTCCCAGTGAATAGAGGCAATGTATTTTGGTGCATTTAAACAAAAGAGATTTATTAAACAGATATATTTATTAAAACAAATATTTTAGTTACCAAACATTTAGTGATTGAAAGATAATACAATTAAATTCAAGCAAAATATTGCAAAAAAAAGAGTTACAACTACAACATTTGTAATTGTCAACTACATTTTTCAATTTTTATGCTTCTCTTGATTTTTCCTTTTTTTTTTAATTTGTATTTAATATTTTTGTATAACATATACATTTGGGTGTACTAGTTTTTGGATCATTATCGTAAGTTATTTTGTTAGATAAGCTCCAGATTTGGCTTCAGTACTGACTAATCTAATGTATATGCACAAATATAATATTGTATAGCCTTCTATTAAAAATATGAATTTAAAAGATAGATTTGTGAGGGGTGTACTTATATATGCTGAGCACTGTATTTATATATATATGTATTTATATATACATACAACAGTTCTGTCTGGTTCTTGAATCTGATTGGCTGATAGTCGTGCAATATTCTGCCAGTAACAGCACTTGTACCGCCTCTTCACCCTTCACCTTTGTGTATTACTCCGCCCACATACAGCAACAAGCAGAGGACACTCTACAGTTTGACAAATATTCCTGCTGTTGGGCAACATAATGTCCTCCTGAGGCTTTTTTAGTCGAGAACTAGGAACTAGGCAGTTTATTTATAAGGATAGTGCCTATTTTAAAATACAATAGAGAGACAGAGCGTCTGCCATACAGAGCAGCCTCCATACCATTAGCCTGCCATACAGAGCAGACCAAAGATGGTTGACGTTGTCTATCCACAAGATGGCGACAGGACCGCATAATAAGCCCTTAGAAGATTAAAACAGCGTAATTTCTAACTACAGCTGATCAAATCATTATTAAACTGGTAAGTGACTTTCTAAGTCAATCTCTCTCTATTGTATGTTTTAGTGCTGTATTTATACCATATAATTGTAGTGTATTGAGTGTGAGATGGGACTCGCATATCAGGAATGTGTGCTGTGTTGGCAGAAAGAAAGAAGAAATGCCCGCATGTGTTTAAACGTTTTTCCCTGGTTTTTCCTTATCGCAAACACAACAGCAATCAGGTAGTGATTGCACTGCTTTTTTCGAGTTAATTATTGTGATATCCCGATTGCAACAGAGAAATACTGTAGACTGTAATAGACTGTAATATTGTAAGGAGATATCTCTGTAGATGGATGGCATTTCATGTCACGTTCAGCCTTACAATCCTAAGATGTCAGCAAAATCACCTGTTTTGTCATCACTTTAGACATTACACTAGAGAATCATTCAAATACTAGCTCTAAAGTGGCATTGGTGAATTAGTAACGGCTTCTGCTGTTCTGATGTCAGCTGCAGATGTAAATGAATGGCAGAAGAAAGTAGTTTCTAATACAAAAGGGTTTTTAGACTCTCCTTGTTTGATTTTCTTTTTTATATACATGATTGTGCCATCAAACTGTTGTATAAATGCAATATCACACTCATAGCAGTGCGATATGGCTGTATATCAGCACTGGTGGGAGGTGTGCGTTGGTGTCCCACCAGTGCTG
>CAIGQW010002378.1:666679-683783 GCA_903798125.1 Danio choprae
GATATGATATGATATGATATGATATGATATGATATGATATGATATGATATGATATGATATAATATATGATATGATATGATACATGTTTAGGTAATATATAGGATTAGGTATGTAGAATAAGATCATGCAGAATATGTACTTTATAAGCACTAATAAAAAGCTAATATCTTAATACAGGCAGGTATTAAGCCACTAGTTAATAGTGAGAATTGATACTTAAACTAAAGTGTTACCAAAATACATAGCAACCACCTAGCAACAATGGTGGTGTGTTAAAAGTTCCAGCGCCCCCAAGACTTCAAGTTTCTGGATCCTGCATACACTGTCCCCATTTATCGTATCCCGTCAGCTGCAATGCCCCTGAAAGCCACTCAGATATAGGAACTAGTCACAAAGGTGATCCGTCCCTAAAATTTTCATTTGCACCGTGAGAAACAGGAACTCTGAAGTTACATAAGCCATCTGACAAGATGCTGTTTGAGCAAAGCATATAACAACATCAACAACTTGAGGGTGGAGGATGCCATGATTGGTGATGTGCTTTTGTTGTGTGTCAGATGGAATGTAGATATAAAAGTTATGCAAATAAAAGAGCAGAAAGGAGGGCTGAGAGATGGATTCTCCTACAGCTTGCAGAGCTACATATCAATGAGGCTGAAAAAAAAGAACATAACGCCGCAGACAAAAGCGACAGGTAAATGCATTACCATTAGCTTCCCATATGTTTACAGCATGTCTTGGAACATTCTAAACTACTGTGCCACAAGCTACTTATCAGGAAATGTAAGCTACTGTCAAACCATACTTCTAAAAAAGGTAGCCAGCTACACAACAAGTTACTTCCTAAAAGTAGGTAGTTATATTGAAATTACTTCTTTTACAAACACATATTGGAAATATCTTTAATAAACATTCATTTTAAACAAATATTTACTTAAAATGATGCTTAAATAATTGCATATTTTCCAAACCATCAAGAGTCAAAGTACAAAACTGTAACAAATCTAGTATTGCAATAACAAAATAATTAACGTGGATAAAGCACATGGTAGCATATCTTTAAGTGACATATGGCTCCATTCTGGTTAGCAATTTAATTGAAGCCCTCACACAGTTCTTATTTCAGGTTAACTGCCAACTGTTAGAATACTTCATGGTTTGAATTTCAACTGTTGTTCCCTGAGAAACATTACTTGCAAAACAACAGTAATAAAAAAATGAATGTAAAACCACGCGATGCGTGATTTATTAATAGATGACTGTAATACACTATTGTAGTATATGATCTTGTAAAATGGTTCTGTGCTACTTTACACCATTGCAGGTTCACTAAATGGAATTTAGCTGTTGTCAAGCTACTCCACTACTTGCTGGAAAAAGTAGGTAGTTACTGGAAAAACTGCATTGTATCTAAAGCTTAAATACAGTCAAGCTACTGAAAAAATGGCTAGGTTAGTAGCTGAGCTTACTTGTAGGTAGTTACTCCACAACACTAGCATTCAGGCAATCAACTAACACTTATATTACTGGTACTTCCCATTGTGACAACAAAAAAATGTGTTTTGGTAACTAAAATCTTTATTAGTCCCCGTGGTGCAAACATGCCAAAAAATGGGTCTTTCTGTCAAAAGTTTGTAAAATATGAAAACATTCCTCTGCTGCAAAAACTCCTGCAGACTACAGAGGAACTGCGCGTTTGATCAACTCCTGATGTGACAAAGTGCTCTTACTGTGGCACTTATTAGAACACTGCTAGAGTAAAGGTTCAGCACTGATGGACAGTTCCCTAACAACATCCTCTTTCCCACTCTCAGAGCATGGCCAAAATTGAGCTGAAATGGCTTTCTCTGACCTGTGCACCAGAAGCGGCTCCATCACTTTAAACTGTGTCCAAGCGCTGAATACAGTTGATAGACTCCAATCAATTCTGTCACTAAAGCTGTTCCTTGCCATTGATTTTTTTAATTTAATATCATAGAGTGCTTACTTTCCTATTTATAATATATTTGGATGTTTTTCTAGTTCAAAAGCAGAAAATAATTCTTCCTCCCGTAGTGGAGCCAAAAATCCACAAGCTTGAGTATAGGCTTTGCTTGTCTTTGACAGAAAAGCTTGATCAAACATACAGACGGTGCACAGCTTTCATGTGCTCATGCTGTCCGTCTTAAGAAAAAAATCAATATGCCATATTGAAATAGATTTCTGAAAGACTATTTCTGCAGTCACTATCTACAAATCCCAGACACCGGGTCTGGAGAAAGACATGGAGAGGAAGGAAGCAGGGAGTGGAATCGGGAAGCGAGAGATAGTGGAAGGGGAAATAGAGACGGAGGCAGATGAGGGATGGGATTAGAGCGTTGATATGAATCATATTAGTGTCTCAATAGAGTGCTCGAGTCGAGTCAAGCTCGCAATACAAATTAGCACTGGGAAAGGCTAAGAACGGGCTTAGGAAGTTGACCCTCTGGATTTCAAAGCACCATTGATACGTTAAGTTGCTCCTCCTCCCTGCGGCAGGCAGGTTTAACACCGGAGTGATAGTGAGAACGCTTTAAAGCCTTATCGGCACTGTCAAGTCTCCAAACATCACACTGAGAGTGAAAGCTCACACAGAACAACAGGAAAACAAAAGCAGCATGGGTTGCGTCAACTGAATTCTCCTGTAGGGCTTGCTCAAAGCACATCTAGTGATAGAAACAGAGTTGTGGAGCCCTGTTGGGCATCAGTCCATACAGACACAAACCTGGAGGTAGCAGTCAATCCGAGAGTAAGAAATCAAACTCAAGAAAGCACATCCAGATGAAGCATCCGTGTCTATGTCTGTGAGAGTCAGAGTGGGCGGGCGAGGAGGTACAAAGGTGTAGGACTCACCAAGGCACTGTCTGTTCCTCATCCTCTCAAGGCTCATTGTCCTGACCTCGCATGTCACTCAAGGAAGCGCATTTACCTGCTGGCTGCATGCGGCAACCCATAACGCGGTTCAATCTGTCAAGCCTCCAGCAATTTGAACGCTCACTGCACCTCTCTGCAATGGTTACAAACCTCAAACCAAATAGGTGAGGAACAAGTTAATTAGCCTGTCCATCAGCGTGGCTTCCTTCACTGTTAAAGCGCCGCTGTAATGGCCGTGTTAGTCGAAGCGGCTCTTGATCTGGGGAGTTATTTCGGCCTTTCTTCACCTGGCTTTAGTCAGCAATCACACCGGGTGGATGGCCTCGCAAAGTGTCCTCTTCCAATGATCCATCCTGTCACTCAGCACAGCATGGGTCTGCTGTGGAAGATGGCCAATCACTCATGATGTAAATCTGCATATAAGTGAAGAGTCACTAGAAGTAATACCTACGCTGACGTTTATGCTTGTAATATGACTTGCTTCAAGCAGTTCTAAGTGATTTCTTCAAAATATCAAGAAAATGTCATCGTTTGAGCGATCTCACTGAATTAGGTGTTCCGAAATATCACTCAAATGGGTTTAGCCTCTACAAAAATGTGTGGTTGGAATCTTTGTTTACACACTCTGAAGTGCTTTATGCCTGTCAGTCAAGATACGATTTCATTTTTGCTGGACTCAAGAAGCCACAGACTATAAAGGTCTCAATGGTTCTGGGCATGTTTTAGAAGAAGGGGGAGGATGTGAAGGTTAGGACAATCCCAAGGGCCCTGACCAGAGATGCAATTTGAAATGGGGCCCAGGATTTTCTACTATGCAGTCTGATCTATATACTGCCCAGGGTATCCTTGAGTAAGGACATGCCTAATTCAGTGGCTAAAGGCCCATTCACATTCTGAATGGTAACACATCTTCTTATTTTGCCAGACATATTAATTTGTTTTTAAGCATTTTAATGATAAAAACTGTAAAAATGATACACAAACCTGTAACCTGCATAACAGAAAGTTTCCTTAATATATACGGTAAATAACCGTGAATTGACTTTCCTGGAATTCCCTGCATATTTTTACTACTATTTCCTCATCAGTTCTGTATAGTAGAATTTTATGTTACATTTAATGTTGATAAATAATGTTTATTGTATTACTTGATACATGTCATGTGTATTACAGTGATGGTGTTTAGTAGTTGTGTGAATGACACTGGGATCCTTCAAAATATTAAGGTACAATGTGTAGATGTTTTTCAAAATATTATTAACACATATGTATATATAAAACAATATTAACACTATAAGTTACCCCAATTTGGTACCACAAAGGTTTTACTTTTCAAGGTTTCTACTGTATTTTTAATGGTCAAATTATGGCAACCACAGCTGCCATTTTATGTATATCTTACAGGTTTTTTTTAAAGTGTATAAATATAACAGTAATGGCACAATGAGATAATTTTATTGTAATCACATTCAGAATGATTTTTTGTTATTTTGTGCTGCTGACAATAAAACCAATGACAGCTAATCAGAGTGCACAAACAAAGGAGCAGAAGATAAAATGCAGAACACACTTATAATAAACAGCATTATCGTCCATTGTTCTGGATGCTAATTTAGTTTGAATTGTGTTAATGGGTCTGATGGAGCATTTTGGAATGCCAAGCAGCACTAACACCACTATTAAAGGACACTTCTGAACTCATTGGGAAGAATTGTTTGTCTGTGCTTAATCACAATGTAATATACAGGGCTACCTCTGGAACAACATTCAATTTTGGATGAAAACACAAACAGAATCATTCTAAAACACAATATTACAAACAACCATAAATAAGGAGGAACAACAAGACCCTTTGTCCTGTGATCAGGCATAAGTGGGGCATGGAAAGCACAATTCCAACCGAGCAAAAACATAGTATTGCAGTGTAGAGTGTGAGAGCAAAAAGCGATGGTGTGTTTTCAACTGTTTTCCTCCTAAAACCATGTTGCCTAACCTCAAATTAACCTAGATGCTAGCCCTGCGGCTTCAGTGTTTGCACTCTGAAGAAGGGTGAATATCTGAGAGGTCATGGTTGTGTTGGTGGCATTTCATTCGTGAATGCTTCCAAAATTTGAGGCAACACAAAATTGGGTTTGGCGAAGCGATGTCCTTTAAAGTCAATACAAATCGTAATGGATCCCATTTACTTTTTAATGGGTCTTACTGTGCGTGATTCACTGGTGCACATTATTCCAAATAAAAAAAAATGTTTGGCTTCATAAACTTCTATCAAAACGTAATAACTTGCTCTTCAGCCTCTGAATCTGAAATGACTTTCCTTTTTAAACGTTGCTATGAATCTCTCTTACTTTGAACCCCTCGCCTCCAAGCAGCTGGCTTAATGCACACTTTTAAATGATCCAGCCAATGAATAAAATCAATTCCCATTTAAAAAAATGGTGTGGTTCGCAAACATTATTTCAGGATCAAATTAATAGCAGACACTGTGTTTGTGCTTCCGCAGGTCATGCTCTTACTGGCAAACTCTGTTAATCCAAACAAAAAACATTTGACTATTGGGCAAATATATTGTGGACACTTCAAACAATGACATTATTTGCATGCAGCGCTGCATCTTTTTGTTTACCGATAGCTCAATGAAGTGCATAAGCATTCAGTGTGTGTTCCGATCAATCAGATTAATCAGTCAATGTCTGTTTAGATCTGTCTATCTATCTATAATGAAAGCTGCCTATTTATATCTCTCCAACATTAACTGTATTTATTTATCACTGCACGTCTCTTGATCTAGATGCATAAATATAGCATTCAATCAGCAGCTCCACATGGACATGATAAAAACTTTATTATTCATCATTCCTCTAATTAAGGGAGTTCGTTAACTCACTCTCTACCCCCGGGGGTTTTATTTTGCTGATGAACACATAAGTAATACACAACGGAAATGCCAATTAACCCCATTTATGCTTCCAGACACTCCACACCTGCATAAACTGCAATAAAAATACCTCCTCCAAGTGACAGATGCCCCATATTACCAGTAAAACATACCATCAAAACACACGCACAAGAAAAAAAAACACACTCTCATGCCCATAACATACGCATAAATGCACGAAGAATCCGATGCGATGGGTGAAATAGATGGTCATTTAAGACTGAAACCCAAATCGCAATTGCAAATGCAGCTGCAAAAGTGAGTCACACACTAGGCTGATTGTCAGTTCACAGTTTGTGTCAGTTTTAAAGGAGATCTGACAGTTTGCATTTTTTGATATGCGAGTCTTCAAAGCAACACCAGGCGCATAACACCATGGCAGCGAGGCTGAATAACCTATGCTTAAATTACAGGTGCATCAGTCACAAAGCTATCAAATGACTTAAAATGTCAAGGAGAACATCTTAGAAAATAACAACAATATGCCAGACATGCACAAACGGCATCGGCGAAATGGAATAGTGCCTGAAAGTTGCCACTTACTGACAGAGGCAGCCTTCGCAGCATAATTGCTAAATGCCACAAAAGTGCGGCTTAAATAAAATGCACAGAATTCAATCGGCACCTCTGTGACCCAGAAGAATATACAAGGCTTCACATAAGCTGTGCTGTACAAAGGAAGATTTTACAGAGATGCAACTATGCTTGTAAAGCCAGTATATAGGAAACATAATGTAGCCTGATAAGTGACCTTTCAACCTATTACCTACATCCTAAAATTGGTGGTGGATCTCTAATTGTACTAGAAACTGTATCTCAATGAGGTCATTAGGTTTCATGATTTCACAGCATTGTTGGATAACATATTTTTCAAAACTGTCATTTTTGGTGAAATTTATGAGGTATTTCTGAGTGAAAATTGCTTTGGCATAAAATGATTTGTAAATAAACCTGCAAAGATATTAAACATATGCCACTTATTATAGGTTGTATATTTTAAATAGAATTACCTTAAATAGTGTAATTTCTCACTACGCACAGTTCAGGGCTGTCAACAGGCTTCCAAGAAAAAGCTGTTGCCAAAGCAATAGTGGTCATGCTCCTTTGTAGGACCTTGATAGTTGTGTTAATTAGCCCTAGAATAAACATTACAAACATTCAGTACACTAAAGGCAAGAATGCATGAACATTACAAAAAAAAAAGTACAAAATAGGCATTGATTTCAGCATTGCCCACATAGAAACTGTTGCAAAAATATTATCATATAAATTAAAGACGTTGTCTAAAACAGCTAGTCAAACATATCATTTAATATTACAAAATATTACTTTGATGCTTTTATGTCAAACAAACTACTCTATTCTAGAGTATTTTATAGTAAAGTATCTATGATCATTTTATGAAGTTAAACTCTATTACATGGTAGCCTTGTAACTTCATTACTAGAAATGTAAGTACCTCATAGTTCTTTATTAATAGTAATGTTAATGAACTATTATTATTATAGAGTTAAGATATTAGTATTTGGTTTAGGGTGCCTTGCATGCATCTATGATAGCTTACTGTTATTATTATTAAAAAATACCTGCAATGTGTGACCGTAAAATAATACATAATAATTATGCTGTATGTAAGGTAATTAATTCAGAATTACCATTATTATTATTATTATTATTATAAACTATGTACTGATTTGTCATATAAACTAAAGATGTGCCACATGTTGTCTAAATCAGCTAGTCAAAAATATTACGTAATATGACCAAATATTAGCTTTTAATAAAACATAAAAAATGAGGCCTTGGTTGTGTATGAACGCCTGTAGATTAATACATGATTGTAAAGAACTCAGGACTCAAAAAAAATTTGACATTTACCCACGCTCCCATAAGCCTCTCTTCCATTCTATGACACATGAAATTTATGTTTATACAATGCTGAAAGAGCCATTCAAAAAGCTGTGAGTACATTGGGGTATTGCATCACGTTCAGTCAGTGTTTGTTACATGTGCACAAGCACGAATGATAAGTAGCCCCTTTAAAGTAGCACACATGCACATGTTCTCCCTTTACTATGCATGAAACACTCACGCATCACATGCGTTTCAATCAAATATATAACAACTGTGGCACAATAACAGAGATTATGTTTCACATCGATATTCAAAACAAACAAAACAATCAAAACCAGTCAACCGCCACCTTCTCACCATCATCTGTCTTGCAGGATCAGATTTATTTGATACACTCATTTCATAAAGCATTATACAGACGAACTGATCAGTGAAAACAGAAACTGATTCAAATAAGGAAGACATTGCAGTGTAAAGAAACCTGCACAAAGAAATTCTGAATTATATGTGTTTCCCAATCCTGTCCCTGAAGGGCCCTCAGCAATACACATTTGAATGTCTTTCTTGTCTATTTTACCCTAAATCTAACATTTAATAACACCGCCAGAAAGCTGCAAGCATTACACAAGTCATTTTGAGGTAGTATAATTCCAAAAAAGATTTAATATAATAACATTTGTTGAACTAACAATGAAAGATTCTTATACATGATTTATTCATTTTAAAGTTAGCTTCAGCATACTAATTATTAAAATCCAGTCGTGTTTGTTACAGTTATTTAATGCACTGTAAATTGCAATGAAACATCAGCAATGTAGTTTTTTTTAAATGAATAAACGCTGGTGTTTCTGTGTGGAGTTTGCATGTTCTCCCCGTGTTGGCGTGGGTTTCCTCCAGGTGCTCCGGTTTCCCCCACAAGTCCAAAGACATGCGCTATAGGTGAATTGGGTAAGCTAAATTGTCCGTACTGTATGAGTGTGAATGGGTGTGTATGGATGTTTCCCAGAGATGGGTTGCAGCTGGAAGGGCATCCGCTGCGTAAAACATATGCTGGATAAGTTGGCGGTTCATTCCGCTGTGGCGACCCCAGATTAATAAAGGGACTAAGCCGAAATGAAAATGAATGAATGAATGAGTGTGAATAAGTGTGTATGGATGTTTCCCAGAGATGGGTTGCAGCTGGAAGGGCATCCGCTGCGTAAAACATATGCTGGAAAAGTTGGCGGTTCATTTTGCTGTGGCAACCCCAGATTAATAAAGGGACAAAGCCGAAATGAAAATGAATGAATGAATGAATATGACTAATGGCATAAACATTAACAAAATTCCATAAAACGTGATGGATTACACACATAATTTACAATTTCTCACTTCAAATAAATAAATATATTAAGTAATTTTTTTTATTTTAAGAAAATTTATCATTTCGATTTAACAAATTACACTATTATTGCACGGTAATTTATAGTAAAGTATATATTGTTGTTTTTTTAAATAGTTAAACTTATATTGTAGCCTTGTAACTGTATTACTAGAAATTTAAATACCTGATACCTGATACCTGATTAATATAAAGTTAACATATTAAAGTTTGATTTAGGGTCAGTTGTATGCAATTACGATTAATGTATACTGTAGGAATGGTGGTTTATTCATTATTACTATTATTTTTATTATAAATATTGTACTAATTTAGGGTCTTGGAGTTCAATCAATTGTGTTAAATAAGAGAGACTGCCAAAATGTGCTGTGGAGCTCCAGGACACGGATATATATCAGCTGTCATCAGTTTCAGCACCGCGGACAGCGACCATTTAAACCTGAGACTCGAGTATACAAATCCCTACCGGTCAACTTGCATTCAATTATGCTGCAAGGCCCATTTAAATAACGTTTTAGTGACATTTCTTCACTAAAGCATCTGTGTGGTGTCTCCAAACTGTAAAGAAACCTCATAATAATGACACGCGTTCAATTAAACAGTTCCACTGTAAGGTAGATGAGACCCCTGACGAGAACAATTATTGCACACAATTATATTACTTACTGCGTCGTGCAGGCTCTTTTGGGAACGGTGTGCGAGTAGAGATGGTCCTTCAGGGATAAAGCCAACGCGTGTGTGTGTGTGTGTGTCCGTGCGTGTGTACGTGTGCGTACGACAGGTAAATAAATACGGTCTTTTAATTGCTCGCGCTAGGCGTTCACTACGCACAGCTTCGTATTAAACTTCAGCTGTCTCTCTGCGTGAAATTGCTCTTGTACGATTGATATTGCGTGCGTCGCGATTCGACATGTGCGAGAGTCACCTTGCACGATTGCTTTTTAGAGAATCGGGTAATTAAATAACAGTCGAATGTTTGTACATTTCAAAAATAACCGTAATTGGAAAAACAAGATTTACAGTTGTGCTTCGCGTTAATGTATTGCTCGATTACAACCAATGACAACAAACACGACAAAGCGCACACGCGAAAAGAAGCGATTACGAGTTGTATTAGACGTAAAGCATCACACACTACTGTTTACAAACGGAAATAAACCTACGAATATCAGACGCCGATGTACTTGCCATGATTCCGTCGTCTAAAAGACTTGCAGGTAAAAAACAAATACCAAATATCGATGGCAATTAAACGGCTCATGAGAGTATCCTCTGTGGAGACATGTCGTTGAGGAATATATAGAAATATATGATGTAATATCGGTAAAAAAGCAACACGGCAGCTACACACGGACGGACGACGACGGCTCGCGGAGCCTCCCTCTCCTGCCTCGCGCTCTCTCTACTGTCCCTCGCGACGTCACAGGGCAGTGCTGCTCTCTCTCTCTCTCATCTGCAGTCTGTAGTCTGTGCAGTCTGCACACTACATGAAGACACCGCCGGTGAATAGAGTGGGAATTAAAGCGCTCATTGGCTGACGGAAGGACAGATGGTGCGCTCATATCCCAGATAAATAGTGCAGACCTCCTCCCTGCGCAGGGTGGATGAGCCAGTGGAAGCCCGTGGTCTCCATATCTCCTCTTCTAGTGAACTGTCACTTTGATGTATGTAGTCATTCTGTCACTGTATTATATTCATTTTGCGAATGGAGCATCTTGATTCTTTTGCAAGGAACAAAGAATTAGATTGCTGCCCTTAATCCGTGGGTTGGTTTTACTTGGGCACTTTTCATCTGGTCCAGACTGGCAGACAATTATTTGAACACCAGGCTTATCCAGGTTTGGAGACCATTTTAAGCCAGTTAACCACCGTATGCCTTTTTTTCTAAAGCAGGGTTGGTGCTTCACAATTGGGTAACACTTAATTTTGCACTGGACTTCAGCTTGAAATTTAAAGGCTCCACTTCTGAAGCCATCTAAGAAAAAAAAGTGATTTTATCAGAAATATACACTTACTAGGTACTTCATTACACCTGTTCAAGTTCTTGTTAACTAAAAAAATCAGTGTGGCAACATATAGCACTGAGGTGCTCAGGGTGACCCAAGTTCGATTCCTGGTTTCCATCTTGTGTCGATCCTTCCCTTCTCTCTATGCTCCCCTAACTTTCCTGTCTGTAATCTCTACTGTCCGGTTCATTAAGGGTGAAAACCCTAAAAAAAAAATTATTATATATAAACAAAGGTGGGCCAAACGGTGGCGCAGTGGGTAGCACAATCGCCTCACAGCAAGAAGGTCGCTGGTTCGAGCCTCGACTGGGTCAGTTGGTGTTTCTGTGTGGAGTTTGCATGTTCTCCCCGTGTTGGCGTGGGTTTCCTCCAGGTGCTCCGGTTTCCCCCACAATTCCAAAAACATGCGCTATAGGTGAATTGGGTAAGCTAAATTGTCCATAGTGTATGTGTGTGAATGAGTGTGTCTGGATGTTTCCCCAGTGATGGGTTGCAGCTGGAAGGGCATCCGCTGCGTAAAACATATGCTGGATAAGTTGGCGGTTCATTCCGCTGTGGTGACCCCAGAATAATAAAGGGACTAAGCCGAAAAGAAAATGAAGGAATGAATGAATAAACAAAGCTTTAATTAAACAAAGGTAATTTAATTGATTTTAAACATGGCATATTTTTTAGCTGCCGAACAATTGAGTCAGAGAAACCTACAGTCATTTGATAAATTAGGACACCTAACTGAATTTCAAGTTTTTATTGTATAAGGGCATAATAATATATATATATATGGTCCTTGTCAGGTCTTAAAATGTGTAAAATTATCAACATCACTTGACATCTCAAACAGTGTCATTATTTATTTAACAAAAATAAGGGCAAATTGGAATTTCATAGGGGGTCCTTACTTTTTCACATTACTGCATTTCACAAAATGCTGATCTATTTCCTACCATCTACAGGGATACTGAGAACGATTTGTGCTGAAAATGCCTTGTTGATACCAGAGATACAGTACAGAATGAGGAGAACATACTACAAGTTTTGCTGTCAGCCGAGAACAACAAACTGAGCCTACAGTTTGCACACCAAAATTGGACAACATTAGACTGGGGAAAGGTTGGCTGGTCTGATGAGCCTCAGTTTCCACCGTGACATTGGAATGGATAGGGTCAGAATTTAGTGTAAACAACATAAAAGCATGGATCCATTCTGCTTTGTATTAATGGTTCAGGCTGCTGCTGGTGTAATGGTGTGAGGATTTTTCTCCTTTGGACAATTTGGGCTCCTTACCAATGGAGCAAAATAAAATGGCAAAGCCTACCAGAGTATTGTTGAGCATGTCCATCTCTTTATGGCCACTGCTACCAGCAGGATAATCCACAAAGATCAAATAACATCAAAGTGAAGTTTATTTATAAACTAATTTTGAGGGGAGCACGTGATTATAATTGAACACGGCTGGTCACACATTAACTAATGCATGATTCACCAATCAGATGATTCCTAACTCATTATAAATAACCATAGTTTCTTACTACAGTTTACTTCGCCTTGAAGAATGCTTCCTGCTTCAAAAACGCTCCAGCTCCAAAAAGCTTTTACAGCATTGCACCATTTAGCCTATCGAGATGGAAAGAACCAACAAACAACTACAACTTCAGCGATCACTCTAACCCAAACCATTCACACTCTGCACCGGTTCCACCTTTGCTCCTGTAAACCATATCCTGGTACCATCTTTCTAACACTTTCCATCCAGCAGCCGGTTACTGCTTTGATCTTTATTGCCTTTTGGGGGGTTCTTCAATATGCGGCTGCTGTCCCGAGCTAAGCATTTTGGGGAGTTCTCGAGACCTACCTGAGCTCAAACTCCCCTCTCGCCCTGCAAACGAGAGGGAGCCCCGGGCTCAAGGATCTTATGAGTTCAGGACTCTCTCCTGGGACAGCATGCCAAACTTGCTTTATAATCATCAGCTAAGTGTAAACTCTTGAAGTGAAGTTTATTTATAAACTAATTTCGAGAAGAGCACGTGATTATGATTGAACATGTCTGGTCCCGCATTAACTAACGCATGATTCACCATTCAGACGATTCCGAACTCACTATAAATAACCATTGTTTCTTACTACAGTTATCTTTGGCTTAAAGAATCCCCCTTCGACCCCTACTCCTCCCCCTTTCCCTATATAGGGGGGCACGGTGGCCCAGTGGTTAGCACTGTTGCCCTTACAGCAAGAACGTCACTGGTTCAAATCCTTAACAGGACAGCTGTCGTTTCTGTGCAGAGTTTACATGTTCTTTCCGTGCTCGCGTGGGTTTCCCCCGGGTTCTCTGGTTTCCTCACACAGTCCAAAAAACATGTGTCATAAGTGAATTGATCAATCTAAATTTACATTATAGTGGAACTCTTAACCAGCAGTATATCTCCACATAGCAAATTATAATGGCTGTCATCAGCTGTAAACAAATGGCGGGGAGTTCTCGAGACCTAACTGAGCTCAAACTCCTCTCTAGCCCTGCAAACGGGAGAGAGCCCCGGGCTCAAGGATCTTATGAGCTTAGGGCTCTCAATAGGGCTCATAATCAATCATCAGCTAAGTGTGAACTCTTGAAACAGGTTTGGAATATGAACAATAAAAACATGACTGAAATCCCTATACTAAAATGCAAAGTCAGTAGATCTCAATCTAACAGAGCACCTTTAGGATTTGCTAGAACAGGAGATACAACAAATGCAAATCATGTCAATGAGTGATGGTGAAGCTGTCATGTCAGTAAAGACCAAAATCTCAGAGCAATGTTTCCTGCTCCTTGTTGAATCTATGCCATAAAAAATAAGGCAGACCCCTTTCCAACCCGATTTAGGCAAGGTTCATTATGCTATTTAAACATATAAACGTATATTGTTTATACATACTGTATTATTATATTATTATTCATTCATTCATTTTCCTTCGGCTTAGTGCCTTATTTATCAGGGGTCACCACAGCAGAATGAACCGTCAACTATTCCAGCATTTACGCAGCGGATGCCCTTCCAGCTGCAGCCCAATACTGGAAAACACCCATACGCTCTCACATTCACACACACTCATACACTATGGCCAATTTCATTCATTTTCCTTCGGCTTAGTCCCTTTATTCATAAGCGGTTGCCACAGCGGAATGAACCACCAACTTTTCGAGCATTTGTTTTACACAGCGGATGCCCTTCCAGCTGCAACCCAGTACTGGGAAACATCCATACACACTCATTCACACACATACACTACAGCCAATTTAGTTTATTCAATTCACCTGTACCGCATGTCTTTGGACTGGGGGGGAAACCGGAGCACCCGGAGGAAACCCACGTAAACACAGCAAGAACATGCAAACACCACACAGAAATGCCAACTGGCCCAGATAAATTTTCCAGTAAATGTCTTAAATCCAAACTTCTTTAAGTATTTTTTATTTCTTCCCTGCATGATTTTACAGCTCAAGTTCAAAGCTTGAGTCAATGTAGCTTTAATACATATGTCAAATATCCCAGTAGCATTATTATATTTGCATGCAGACTTGCAACAGACATTTAATTTATTATTCCTTCATAATGAATGATGATTATTTTTGCCAAGGCTGTGTTGTGTGTAACAACAGAGACATAAAAACCAAAGCCTATAAACCTAAGCTTACCTAAAACTAAAGCTGTTCAGTTGGTTGTTCTATTATACAGCTGCATACGAGCATTTCTGAGCCATGGATGAATTGTCCATGGGTTTTCAAAAAGTTTACTGTAACTGTAACAAGTTGTGGTTGTTTTGGAGAGTATTGCATAAAAAAATCAATGACTTACCAAAAAAAAAAGAAAAAAGCAAGGACAAAGTTTCAGCTAAAAATCGTTCATGCTCTACTGAAGAAGAAAAAAGTCATCTTGAATGGCCTGAGGGTGAGCGAACTAACAGTACATTTCAATTTTTGAATGAACTGGCCAGTTTATTTAACTCATAACCTTAAACTACTATTGTTAAAACCTACAGAATAAGAAATTCCCAAAGGAATGTGTGGCCAATTAGGATTTACGGATTTGACTACAAATTGACGTAACGACCTAAAGGCTTTTCGCATTCCTTTGAATTAATTTTAAAAGTTAGCGTCTTGTTTTGAGCTTGGGAATGGAAGACTTCCTCTATGTGAGAGTGCTGCTCTGAATCCTGTGTCTCTGTTCTTGGCAGTGGAAGCCAAGAGGATGAGTCATGCTGTTTGAAAATGATATCTCACTATTCGATGAGAGCAGCATTTATCATGTGAGTGAGGGTGCAGGCAAACATTTAATTATAGAGCTAGTCCATTAGGATGTCAACACCTCAGCAGTCTCTTCCCACAAAGTCAATAACGACCTTTAAAACTTTTTGATTTGCAGGGAAGAAATGCAACGCAATTTTCATGCCTGCAACAACCGGCAGCACGCCGAAGGAAAACCAATGGTCGGCCATAAGTAAAGCCAGACCACTGCCACATCTCATTTCATCAGAGGATCACCCTCCAAGTCTTCTGAGCATTAGTTCTGTGCTCTCCCATTAGAGCGAAGGGAAATTGGACAGTGTGCAGTGGGCTGCAGTAATTACTCATACAGACGCTGTCACACTCATGACAATAGATTGTCCTTGCTGAGCACAAACAGAGGAGTACAGTAGGATAGGGAGCACTTCATTATTCCCTGCTGCAAATGTTTTTATACAGCCCCCTTTCAAGGAGCTCTCATTTACATATACAACGGCACACAGTGGAAGCAAATCATTTACATGAGTCCATAACCGCTATAGTTTCACTGTAGGGGATATGAGCTTGCACAAGAGGTGCTGTTTCCACACACCAGTAGGCCTATTACCATTCATTTGGAAGAGGCAATCGTATCGCTATGTACAGTATTGGTTTATGCGTTATGCATAATTGGCAGAATTAATTTAAGCAATTATTACTAAAACAGGCTTAATTCATCCTACACCGTATGCGCTATATAGGCATGAATCATATCTCAAATAGTGCGGCCTGAGGTGTGCTGTTACTTCTGTACATGATTAGATTTAGATTTTTTACTCACTATCAGACAAACACCTATAGCTACACCCGAGCAAGAAGGTATTCAAAAAAAGCTAATTGTACTAGCAGATAACATGTTCTTTTATTTGGATTTTACATTCGATATGAATATATTAACATGGCAAACAGACAAATAGTTAGACTGATAGATAAACAGATGGAAAGAACAACAGATGGACAGAAAGAAGGATGGATGGACAAAAAGATGGATAGATGAATGAATGAACAGATGGATGGATGAATGGACAGATGGATGGATAGAAAGATGGACGGATGGACAAACAGATGAATGGATGGAACAATAGATGGACAGAAAGATAGATGGACAAAATTGATTGATAGAGCATTAAAATGATTAATGGATGGACGGAGAGGTGGATGACCGGATGGATTGATTGATAAATAGACAGAATGATAGATTCATAGATGGACAGAATTATAGATCGATCAACAGACAGAGCGTTAGAGCAACAGAACAACAGATGGATAGATAGAGCAATAAAACAACAAATAATAGGGCGATAAAATTACAAACAGACAGAAAGATAGAGTGACGGAAGGATATATGGATGGACAAACAGATGGACAGAACGATAAAATGATCGAACGAGGGATAAAGCAAAAAAACAATGGCCTGATGGACCGACAGGTGGACAGATGGACATGGATGGAATGATAGATGGACAGAACGATAGATTGATAGATGGACAGAATTATAAATTTATCAAATTATTGTTATTGTTATTGTATTGGAGTTATTATCAAATTATAGAGCGATAGAGCAACAGAACAACAGATGGATAGATAGAGCAATAAAACAACAAATGGGCAGATAAGGCGGTAAAACTACAAACAGACAGATAGAGCGATAAAATGACAGACAGACAGACAGACAGACAGATAGACAGATAGATAGATAGATAGATAGATAGATAGATAGATAGATAGATAGA
>CAIGQW010002378.1:683793-696993 GCA_903798125.1 Danio choprae
AGATAGATAGATAGATAGATAGATAGATAGATAGATAGATAGATAGATAGATAGATAAAAAGATTGATAGAATGATGGAAGGATATATGGACAGACAAACAGATGGACAGAAAAATGGATGGATGGACAAATGGATGGATGGAACGATAGAATGATCAAACGGTGGATAGACAGAGCAAAAAAACAATGGATGGATGGATGGACCGACAGGTGGAACGATGGACACATGCATGGAATGATAGATGGACAGAACGATAGATTGATAGATGGACAGCATTATAGATTGTTCAACAGACAGAGCGATAGATCGACAGAACAACAGATAGATAGATTGGCCGATAAAATTACAAACAGACAGATAGAGCGATAAAATGAAAGACAGATAGATAGAGTGACGGAAGGATATATGGATGGACAAACAGATGGACAGAAAAATGGACGGGTGGATGGATGTAACAATAGATGGACAGAACGATAGAATGATCGAACAATGGATAGACAGAGCAAAAAAACAATGGATGGATAGACCAACAGGTTGACCGATGCACACATGGATGGAATGATAGATGGACAGAATTATAGATCGATCAAATTATAGAGTTATTATCGAATTATAGAGCGATATTATCGAATTATAGAGCGACAGAGCGACAAAACAACAGATGGATAGATAGAGCGATAAAACAACAAATGGGCAGATAAGGCGGTAAAACTACAAACAGACAGATAGACAGACAGACAGACAGACAGACAGACAGACAGATAGACAGATAGATAGATAGATAGATAGATAGATAGATAGATAGATAGATAGATAGATAGATAGAAGGATATATGGATAGACAAACAGATGGACAAAAAAATGGACGGATGAACAGATGGATGGATGGAATGATAGAATGATAGAATGATCGAACTTTGGATAGACAGAGCAAAAAATGCTCATGGATGGATGGATCGACCGACAGGTGGAACGATAGACACACGGATGTATGGAAAGATAGATGGACAGAACAATAGATTGATAGATATACAGAATAAGATTAATCGACAGACAAAAAGAGACAGATAGATAAAACGACAGACAGAAAGAGCGACAGAACAACCGATGGATAGATAGAGCGACAGAACAACAAATGGACAGATAGGGCGATAGAATTACAAACAGACAGACATACAGAGAAAGAAAGAAAGAAAGAAAGAAAGAAAGAAAGAAAGAAAATGACAGAAAGAAAGGATTTCACTATTTTGTACTGAGGAGAAGTATGCAGTAGTGTGAAGTATAACCATGAAGTTTTTAAAAGAAATCTTCTGAATTATGTCAGGGTGAGTTTTTTGAAACCCAGACTTCAGATAAATCTTCCCTAACCAAGCCAACAGTTACACAGACCAAAGAGACGACTTACCCTGCTCTTCCTATTTCTGGATCAATTCTGTTCATCAGAACAGAGATCAGTCTTGATCTTGCTCTCCCTTTTTCTCCCGCTCTGAACAAAGACCTCCACTGGTCAATCTATTCCAAGGTTGTTCACAGACAGCAAGATCAGTGGGATCTGTTCCATTAGGCCTGACAGTAGAGTTATCACCCTGGCACAAACGCACTCTGTAACACACAAGAGATTGGCAGCTCTACAGTTTTGATACTTCATCTATTAGCAAAATTTCAAAAATACAATTAAACAACTTTCTGATAAACGCTGACGTTGAGGGTATTTTTTCCTATACTATGGCTACCATTTCCAACCATCCTTCAAAATATTTTTCTTTGTGTACAGCAGAAGTTATAAAGGTTTGGAACTGCTTCAGGGTGAGAAAATGGAGGGTACGTTTTCATTTTTGGGTAAACTGTCTCTTTATACAACAATTAGAGTTGCAAGCATCGCATCAATGATAGACACTATATGTTTATAAATGAGTCTTGATGTATGAACCTTATGAAAGAACTACAAACACTCCAGTGTGTAATGGACCTACCCAAATTGACAATCAAAAGAAGACATTCTCTCATGGGTTTCCCCTCAGGTATCCCAACAGTGAGTCAAAAAGAGAAATTTCAACATAATGAAAACCGGAAAAAGAAAATGAAGGGGGGTGGGGGGGATGCAAGAGCTCCGGTTACAAATGCTATTGGTGACACCTCATCTTTCAGTTCATACTCAGCTGTCATCTCGGCGGTCTCTTTCACTAACTCCCACATCTAATGTCACCTTCACTCTCTGCAGTCGCAAGGAAATTAGTCTCTCACCTTAAACTGCCCCCATCCTCCCTTTTACTGCCCTTTCAACATGACAATTATCGCTTTTTTACATCGCATTCATCCTCCCTTGCACTCCTTTCTCTCCCTGGTGGCTGATTCGATGAGTTCTCCACTCGATATTTATATCATTGTTAAATAATTAAAGACTGGAGATGGAGGATGATCTCCTCCCCTCATTCTCTTTTCATTACGGAAGTCCTGTTCCTCCAGCTCATCTGATTGATTTCAGGTAGCTGGAGTAGCCCACTGCTCTCGGCTCAACATTTGGCTTAAAATAACCAAGAAAAACCTGGGATCTCGCCATCCGTCTTGATTACAATTACCCAGCAATTCAGACTCTTTCAGTGTAACTGGTAATTAGTGGTGTTTGTTAAGACAAGCATAGCTATTACTATTGCTTGTGAGTAGGGCTAGCAATTGGAATAAGCTCGCAGGATGGCTTAGCAACAGCATAGCGATTCCCTGGCAACTGCCCAGGACAGCCCTTTACTTTTAGTGGCCCACAAGTAAGCAAACTTCTCATCTTCTATAGAAATGTGCATAATGTAGTTGTGTCAAGTAAAATCTTTTTCAATTTGAAGTTAAAAAAGTGGTTCCCATGTGCTGCCAGAACTGGAGGGCAGTTGTGGCTCATTGCCTAGGGAAGGGGTAGGCAAGGTCAGTCCTGCAGTTTTCTTCCAACCTTAATCAAACACACATGAAAAAGCTAATGGATCCTTTTCACAAGACTGTTATGACACGTTTAGCGGTGATCAGCATCTTAAATCTTTGAAAGTTTGTAATATTTAGATTTTAAAAAGACATATGAAAATGTATATGAATTTATGTATGTATTATATCATCTTTGGGTGACACAGTGGCGCAGTGGGTAGCACAGTAGCCTCTCAGCAGGAAGGTCACTGGTTCAAGCCCTGGCTGGGTCAGTTGGCATTTCTGTGTGGAGTTCCCACTGTGTTCGCGTAGGTTTCCTCCGGATGCTCGTGTTTCCCCCACAGTCCACAAGACATGTGCTGTAGGTGAATTAGGTAAGCTAAATTGTCCGTAGTGTATGTGTATGTCCTGGGCCTCCAGATTGGGGGTTGAGCGTTGGGTTAACAACTCACCTCAAAAAAAAAACAAGATGTTATGAAACACCAATATAGTGAGGCTAAATATCAACTTCGATATAAATGGCACTGGGAGTGAGCAAGTAAGTACTATATTATCTTTGCATCAAATTACAAAAAATGAATTACCACTTGTGTGAGGCGTTTGTAATGCAGAGTGTATGGGCAGGACAGTAAATTCGATGTTGTTCTCCCTTCTGGCTGCCGTTATCAGTCTCACACAATTTTTTCCTTTTTCGGAAGTCTTGATAACATCATGGAGTTTTTCTTTTATTATTTCAGCAAATAGGATTGTAAAAAAAATAATTTGTTGTATTCTCCCATTCACTGTGCTCTAAGTTTACCCAACTATGATGACTTCCGCTACTGAGACACCCGGAAATGTGAAAAGGGTCCATCACGGAGTGAGTCTGTATCTGAAATCACCTCTATAACCTTAAATAGTGCAAAATTGGAGAGAGCAGCCATTTGTTGTGATGTCCGAAACCCTAGTGGACATTCTGAAGTGCACTTAATCCATCCCAAAATGCACCACAACAACATGTACAACATGTTACAAGTTGGTAACTTACTCTGACACAAGACTGTTAACTGTCTTGAATAAACATAAAATGTACATAAGTTGCCAAGCCCAGAGCAACTTACTGATACATTTAAAAAAAAGTCCAGGCAGACGCTATCAGTGGGTAGACCCTCTGGAGGAATCAGGAAACAGGCAGAGCACGTTCAGATAGACTTGTGCGGGACAGCTTTTTTTTTCATAATATTGAAGTTTTGTCCTGCTCTAATGCAAAATTTGTTAGATTTGAGCAAATATAAATGTGACCTTGTTAATTGTAACTGGCAATGTCTGACCTGAAACCACAATATGCGCATCGCAAAACACATCCACCATAAAATAGGCACCTATTTGCAGCAAGTCAATCCTTTGCCACTTCCAAAACGAGAAAGCAAAAGGGCCTTAATATGCATCCTTGTTTATTTTGTTTACAGCAGAATCCTATTAGGCTGCGTCCCAAATCGCCTCCTGCTCAAGTAGGTACTACATAAGAATTTAATACAAGATCCATTGAAAAGTACATTCTATATATTGTGGCGAGAAGAGGAGCAAAACACAACACAAGACTGGACTGATGTACACAAAAGCCCCGGAGGGTGATTTATTTGCAACTTCCAGAAGCAACGCAGAATGAAAAGTAAGTGGTGCAGATGGGAGGCTTCTGGAAGGTAAGTGAGGGAGGTTCGGGGATGTGTAAAAGTGCAGGCTTGTGGTTGTGGTGAAGGATGCTAATCTACCCGCTGGAATCTGTGCAAACAGAGAGAGAGGAATTAGTGTCTGGGTAGGAGTGGAGTTCATCGCTCAATGAGGCATTCGTGTCTTCTCCTTAAATCCTCTCTCTCTGATGCGGTGCAGCTGGCGGTGATCAGCGCTGATGTGGGGTGTCCAGGTGTCTGTGATTTGGCTCCCTGGCGACGTGAGATTGAAATGTCACCACCTGGTGACACGGGCGTTGGTGTTTTTTGCAGAGGCCATCCATTGAAGGGCACGTGGTCCGTCACCAGGCTGAAGATCCTTCCTTGTTTTTTAACGGCCACGTACCCCGTTTCTGCGGAGGTAAGCTTCCGACTCACGTATACCACTGGGTGCTACTCTCCCTCATGGACTTCCCTCGGAAGCATTGGTCTGGAGGACAAAGGGGCAGCCAAAATCTGGCGAATGTAAGACCGTAGAGGACGATAGGATTTCCTTGAGCTTTTGGAAAGCCTGATCTGCCACTGGCTGCCCCTTTTTTGTCAGGTCTGTCAAAGGGCTGGCTATGGATAAAAAATTGGGGATAAAGCAACGATAATAGCCCGCCAACCCCAAAAAAAGCACGTACCTGGGATTTGGTGGTGGGCCAGGGAGTCTTCTGCAGTGCTTCTACCTTTGACTGTTGGATCAGCCCCCAGCCAGGGACTTCGCTTCAGCAAGTCTGAGATTACACTTTTGGGGGTTGGCTGTGAGTCCAGCCCACCGTAGTTTCAGGAGCACCCTCCCCAGATGGGTAAGATGTTCCTCCCAACACCTCGAATGGACCACCACATCGTCCAGGTAAGCGGCTGTGTATTCTTCATGTGGCCTGGGGAGTATGTCCATCATCCTTTGGAAGGTGGGTGGAGCCCCATGCAGGCCGAAGGGAAGGACCCGGTAGTGCCAGTGGCCCTGAGGAGTGGTGAACGCCGTTTTCTTCTTGGCTTCAGGGGTTGGTGGGACTTGCCAGTATCCTTTAGTTACATATAGCATGGAGATGAAGCGGGCACTACCGAGTCTATCCAGGAGCTCGTCCACTTGAGGCATTGGGTACCCGTCAAAGCTAGGTGTTTTGTTGAGCTTTCTGAAATCATTACAGAAGCAGAGGGTGCCATTCGGCTTCGGTACCATTACCACTGGGCTGGACTACGGGCCACAGGATGGTTCTATTACCCCCAATTTCAACATCTTCTCCACTTCTTCCTGAATAGCTAGCCGGCGAGCCTCTGGTACTCGATAGAGGCTTTGCCGAATGACGACTCCAGGAGGTGTTATTATGTCGTGGTGGATAATGACCGATGTCCGCCCAGGGTGTACACTGAACACATCCTTAAAGTGACTGACCAGGGTTTGTAGTTCTGTCTTCTGTGAGGAGGACAGTTGCTCCCAATGTGGACGATGGGTCCTCCGTCGTCCACGAAGGCGGCCAGTTGTTCTGGTGGTGGTTCAACAGATTCAACAGCGTTTCAACAGATTTACGTGGTACAACTGTTCCTCCTGTCTTCGTCCTGGCAGACGCACTCGGTATTTGACCAGCCCGACCCGCTCAACGATCAGGTAAGGTCCTTTCCAGGTGGCCAGGAACTTGGAGGTTGTTGTTGGGACCAAGACTAGCACCTTATTGCCGGGATGGAACTCACGGGGCTGGGCGGGCTGATCACAGAGTCTTCTCTGGGCGCACTGGGCTTCGGAGAGATGTTCTTTTAACAGAGACATTACTCGATCTGCTGTCTCATGTTCCATACGTGGTCTATCACTGTCCGGCGTGGGGCTGGGTTCTGTTCCCATGCCTGTCAAGCCACTTCGAGGAGACCGCGGGGCTGGTGGCCAAACAGGAGTTAAAATGGGGTGAAGCCAGTAGAGGCTTGGGGGACTTCACGGATGCCAAAGAGCACGTACGGGATCATGAGGTCCCGGTCGCGCCCATCCTCTGCCCCCACTCGACGAAGCATCCTCTTCAGTGTTTGATTGAATCGTTCCACTAAGCCATCTGTTTGGGGGTGGTAAACTGATGTTCATATCTGTTTTACCATGAGTAGGTGGCAGAGGTCCACCGTCAGCCGGGACATGAAGGAGGTACCCTGGTCAGTCAGGATCTCAGAGGGGATGCCCATCTGGCTATAGAGAAGGAAGAGTTCCTTGGCTATCGCCTTCGATGTTGCTTTTCTCTAGGGCACCGCCTCGGGGTAGCGTGTAGCATAATCCATGATGACTAGGGTGTGCTCATGTCCCTAAGCGAACTTTGGAAGAGGCCCCACCAAATCCAGTCCAATCCGGTCGAATGGTACCTCGATGATTGATAGAGGTATCAGAGGGCTGGGGGGAGGTCGTTTGGGGATGTCTTTTGGCAGAGCATGCATGCCTGGCAGTACCTTTTTATGTCTGCCTCCAATCCAGGCCAGTGAAATCGGTCAAGGATTCTTTGGGTGGTGTTGGCGGCCCCGAAGTGGCCCGCCATTGGGTGGAAGTGGGCTAGTTCCAAAACGACTACCAGGAGTGTCTTCTTCTCCCCCCCATCATTCAGCGACACAATACAGCAGACCGTTATCAAGCCTGGAGATGGCGTGTTGGCTTCCCCTTTTTTCGTGCTGCCACGGAGAGTAGAGCTTCGAATCCTGGCTAGTCACGACCCAGGAGGAGGTCGTGCGTCTGGACTGGCTGAGATCATTACCTTTTTGCTTCCGCCAACTCCACTGCTTCCACTAAGGTTGCCAAGCTTGTTGGAATTTTTTTATACTAAATGGCCCCCGGAGCCGCTGTGGAAGTGCGCGCAGCAATTTCTCGATGACCACCCTCTCTGCAACTTGAGTAGGACTGGGACTGCACAGGGGAGCCATCATCAAAGGACCAGGTGTTGAACTGTTGTGCAGCGCTTACTGGCGATAGTCCCACTCGAGCTAGAATTTCGCTCTTTAAAGCCTCATAATCATCATTCTTGGGAGCCTTCAGAGCGAAATAAGCCTGTTGTGACTCCCCGGTTAAAAATGGAGTGATTATTTTTGCCCAATCCTTCTTAAGCCAGACTTCTCTCTTAGCAATGACTTCAAACATGTGCAAGTATGCGTCAATGTCATCTAGTTCAGTTAATTTGGTAAGGTGGCGGTGTGCTTCAGGAGCGGTATTCACTCAGCCAACTGTAGCAGATCTCGCTCTAACCTTTCTTGCTTTGCAGCCAGTTGCTCTGTGAATACTTGCTGACGAGTGGAAATCTCTGCGAGGTGGCGTATGACTTCCTTCATGATCGGTGATGTCACCGCTCTGGGGTACCATTTGTGGTGAGAAGAGGAACAAAACACAACACAAGACTGGACTGATGTACACAAAAGCCACGGAGGGTGATTTATTTACAACTTCCAGAAGCAGTGCTCCCTTTGTGCCTGAAAGGTGTCCTATGGTCAAACACCAAGATGTTATCAGAAGATCCTTCAAAGCCTGTAGGTTATGAGGTGGAGTTATCATAGATCGAATTTGTTTGTTCAGCACATCCTTCAGAAGTTCAACTGGATTAGATGTGTGGAATTTAGAGGCCACTCTTCAATATAGTCTTTAAACCATTTCTGGCAGGGTGTGACAGGGTGGGTTATCCTGATGAAAGGGGGCAAAAAGTCTGCAACAATGTTTAGGTGGGTATTGCATATGTCAAATTAACATCCACATCACTGGACCCAGATTTTCCCGGCATCTCATTACCCAGCGCATCACACTCCCTCTACTGGCATGTCATCATCTCACAGTCCATCCTGGTGTCAACTTCTGTATATATATATATATATATATATATATATAAAAACTTTTCCTCAGCTGTTACCAGGTCCAATTCTGATACTGACATGGCCATTATAGGCACTCTAATTAAGTCGATCAATAGACAGATTTTAAAAAACAAAAAGAAAAAAGAAAAAAAGAAGAAAAAAAAGATGGATGGATGGATGGCGGTAGGGCTGGGCGAAATTACAAAAATATCATATCATATGATATAGGATATCCTGATAACAACATATTCATTCATTCATTTTCCATCACCTTAGTCTCTATTTTCAGAGGTCACCACAGCGAAATGAACCGCCAACTATTCCGGCATATGTTTTACACAGCGGATGCCAACTGGCCCAGCCGGGACTCGAACCAGTGACCTTCTTGCTGTGAGGCAACAGTGCTAACCACTGAGCCATCGTGCCACATAACAACATATATCACGATATATTCAATCAGATAATACTGACCACAAGACCAAAAGACTAATTCTTTTTGACAATTTAAAAAAAACTGCTCAATTATGTACTTATTCATTTGCTTAGCGCCATTGATGCGATCCTAGATCTGTGAAGAGATGATCCAAAGGTATCCTGGACCAGGCTGTATCACGAGCTGATGCTGTGGTGGTCATGCACTACCACACCTGCAGCTTCCACGATGGACATCCAGCTCCGGCGCCTAGACTGCAGCTCCACACAGGATTATCGTGCCCAACAGAGCCTGGTTTCTCTCTAGGTTTTTTTTTCCCTTCACTTTGTCAATTGGTAAAGTTTTTATCCTCGCCACTGTTGCCACTGGCCTGCTCGGATCGGGACTTGTGGAGCTGCGCTTCGGTGGATTTGCTCTTCAGTATTGAACTTTCAGCAGTAAAACTTAAACCACACTGAACTGAACTGAACTAAACTGAACTAAACTGTGAAATCTGGACTTTACTAGAACATGTTAAGCTGCTTTAACACAATCTACATTGTAAAAAGTGCTATATAAATAAACTTGAATTGAATTGAATTGAATTATTTTCCTCACTTTATGTCAAACGCCTGGGCAAATGTTTGATTAATAATGTAGAAATAAAAAAACGAATATTAATGAAATATAAAACACTTTTTAAACGATCCCAGGCGCAACATAAAGTATTGATGTATAAAATGTGAAATGTAAACAGACTTTCAAGCTTGCAACATTTTCACTGTGCTGTTATTCACATTTCTGCCTGCATCTAGATTGCTCATGAAAAAGTAACCATAAACAATGAATTTTGCGACACCATAAAATAAAGGATAGAGCATAATATGAAACAATAGACTATTTATTTAATCTGTATGATATTTATTATCATGTTGCACAGCACTAAATGGAGGGGACAGAATTTGTTCCCTATAGACATCAATGGGTTTGGATGCCCAACATCCTGTCACCATTTTGTGGTTTGTCCTCAGACCACCGCTGACCGGGATACTCTGAAGCTATGCCTTACTTTGTCCCTTGACAAGGTTGCTAACAGCCATTATTTATTGCTTCCCATTTCTCCTCCATCTAACATTTTGATTATGGCTCACCATTTAACATACTTAGACCTTAAAGTCCAAGTGAACTGAAAAATCTCTACCGACTTCAGCATCGTAATGTATTTCCATCGGAAATGGAATATTAAATAGAGGGCAAAGCTTTATTTTAGAACTCATCTTGAATTCTCTCACTCAAGGCAAACTGACTTGAGAGATAAAGCCAGAATGGAAAATGTCACTTAATGCCAGCTATAATGTCACAAATGCAAAAAAAGATGAGAAAGTTGTAAGTCACACTTTAAGTTAGAGTAGAAGAATAGATATACAAACAAATAGAAGGCGCAATTACAAGAAGTAGATATCTTAAGTTAGATGTAATAGCAAGAAGTAGCAGCGACTGTAAGAAATAAAGATGTGAGAAAATGTTGCGATTACAGTCAAAATTCACAATTGCAAGAAATCTTCACCTTTGAATACATCACATTTATGAGAAATAATTTAGCAATTTTGAAATAAAGAATCATTCTGACACTTAAAGTCAAATTTTGAGTGATTGTGTTGCTCTGCTAGAAACAAAGTAGCAGCTGTGAGATATCAAAATATATGTAAACTGTACACACACATACACGCAACTGGGAGACCTCTACAATTACACTAAGTAAAGCCAAAATTCAAGATATGTTAGATTTTGAGTTCGTTGTGATATTTATAATATATGAATAATATAAACATTTATTAAGATATGGACAAATAAATTAGCAAATCAGAAAATAGTCCATTGAAAAATGAATTAAAAAATAATAATAATTACTTTTAAGAGATAAGCCATAACATCACCTTTCAGTCAATGTTAAAATCATGTTGGTATAACTACAGCAACACGTATAATACTGAGGTTTTGGGAAGACATTCAATGCCCTACACCTAAATTATGGATGGAATTCATGATTGAGAATCTGTCATGTGAAAACGGCAGATGATCATTTAGCCAAAATGAATGGTGATCATAAGGAAGTTGATATACACTCACCGGCAACTTTATTAGGTACACCTGTCCAACTGCTCGTTAACGCAAATTTCTAATCAGCCAATTACATGGCAGCAACTTAATGCATTTAAGCATGTAGACATGGTCAAGACGATCTGCTGCAGTTCAAACCGGGCATCAGAATGGGGAGGAAAAGTGATTTAAGTGACTTTGAGCGTGGCATGGTTGTTGGTGCCAGACGGGCTGGTCTGAGTATTTCAGAAACTGCTGATCTACTGGGATTTTCATGCACAACCATCTCTAGGGTTTACAGAGAATGTCCAGTGAGCACCAGTTCTGTGGGCCCAAATGCCTTGTTGATGCCAGAAGTCAGAGGAGAATGGTCAGAATGTTTCAAGCTGATAGAAAGGCAACAGTAACTCAAATAACCACTCGTTACAACCAAGGTATGAAGAAGAGCATCTCTGAATGCACAAAACATCGAACCTTGAGGCAGATGGGCTACAGCAGCAGTAGACCACACCGGGTGCAACTCTTGTTAGCTAAGAACAGGAAACTGAGGCTACAATTCGCACAGGCTCACCAAAATTGGACAATAGAAGATTGGAAAAAGGCTGCCTGGTCTGACGAGTCTCGATTTTTTCACACCATGAAAGCATGGATCCATCCAGCCTTGGATCAACGGTTTATGCTGGTGGTGGTGGTAAAATGGTGTGGGGGATAGTTTCTTGGCACACTTTGGGCCCATTAGTACCAATTGAGCATTGTGTCAACGCCACTGCCAACAGTATTGTTGCTGACCATGTCCATCCCTTTTTGAACACAGTGTACCTACTACTTCCAGCAGGATAATGTGCCATGTCATAAAGCACGAATCATCTCAGATTGGTTTCTTGAAAATGAGTTCACTGTACTCAAATGGCCTCCACAGTCACCAGATCTCAATCTAATAGAGCACCTTTGGGATGTGGTGGAACGAGAGATTCGCATCATGGATGTGCAGCTGACAAATCTGCAGCAACTGCGTGATGCTGTCATGTCATTATGGACCAAAATCTCTGAGGAATACTTCCAGTACCTTGTTGAATCTATGCCACGAAGGATTAAGGCAGTTCTGAAGGCAAAAGGGGGTCCAACCGGGTACTAGTAAGGTGTACCTAATAAAGTGGCCAGCGAGTGTATGGGAGAATTTTATTTCTTCACTCAAACTATGAACGTGTCTACCCTGTTGTGTTCTGGAGTATTATCTTTATGCATTTTTTACTGTTTTCCTAATTATATTTTCCAATTTTCTTAACCGTACATTTTTCTAAACGGTGAAGAATTTGTATGCATTTTGTATTTTTGTATGGTACTGTATGTTATACTAAGAGGAAACCAATAAAAACTTTATTTAAAAAAATAAATAAATAAATAAAAGAAATTGCTGTCTTCAATTATCACGACAATAGTGTTACAAAATAGTTCAAATTACAGACGTGGTCAAAGCAGGGAGATGCAGAATATAAAAAAAATATATAAAAAACCTGTTACAAGTTGCATTGATACAGTACCGCACATTCTTTTTAAACCAAGATAAAAAACCAACACACAACAATAGTTGTTAAATTCAAGTTTTAATATCTCTAACTGTGCAATAAATTAACATTTACAGAATAAGTTATCAGTGACATAATGATTATTTTTTATTATTCATACATCAGCTTGTATATACATAGAATTCAAGTGACCTAATGAATGGAGTGAGACAGCAGCATACTGGATTAACTCTACAGAGCATTGTGTATTTACTATGAGGAAAGGTGAGCAATCTGTACAGGTTATGACGAGGGGAAATTTGATTTACAGGGTTTGCGGACAGAAAGCTACAACATCAACATTTTTTTAAAACAATTCTGAAATAAGGGTAGGATGTAAACTTGCAAACAAGACTGTACTGTCCACAGCACGGTTTGTTCAAACAGCTAGCATATTACATGAAGTGTATATCTGCAAAACACAGTTACGTCATCATTCAGTCGATCTACTGTTGTTTTATTTACTCAACAAATCCAGCAGGACCGACACACTTGTAAACATGTTCTGTCTCTTGTCATTCTGTCAAGACAAGACCCTCTAATGTACCCGGACTGGCCTAAAATCATAATACAGCTGTCAAAAATCAATAAAAACAGTACTTTAGATCTGAAATGTATTATAAATGACACAAACAGATGACCTAGAACGCAATGTTACAAAACAATACCAACTGACAGCCGAATTAAAGCAATATTCCAGATATTGACCTGGAGATG
>CAIGQW010002378.1:697393-710937 GCA_903798125.1 Danio choprae
AATGATTCTAAATCTTATGCTGCATTCATGCCTTGTCATAATTAGCATAATTTTAGATGAAACATGTGATGTACTTTTTGGAACTTGGTTTGAAAATGGTGTTTCTCCCCAATTTTTATCTGCATGGTACAGGTTTTGTAGCTCTCAGAAAATTCCCAGTTCAAAAGATGTATTCATAAATTGTATGCGAACGTGAACTCTTATTATAAGCTTGAGTCTCATAATTACGGTTATTATAACATGGCATGAACATACCCTTGGTCAGCATCCCTGGAGAAGCTTTTCTTTCATTTGAACTGTGTGGTGAATGGGGTAGGTATGGAAGCCTGTTTCCACTATTTGAAAAATGGCAAGTTTTTACAAAATTGCAACTGTGACTCAATTTTTAATGTACAATTGCAACATTGTATCTTATGTTCCTTGTCAATAGAACACAAATAGGATGAATGTGTATACACTTAGTAAAATCATTTTGAGTCTGATGTATATATATTTTTTAATTTAAAATATTTTGATCAAAATTAATTTGAAAAATGTATTAATTAATTAAACGTTTTAATCAATAATTACAAATGAATAAAACAGCTGTAAGGTTGATTTTCTTTTTTATAATAGATAACCATTACTGATGAGTTTATAATTTATAGATTAAAATTTGTGACATGTATAAATTAAACTTAAAAATGATATGAAATTCAGAAATTGTGCCAATTGTCAGCAAATTTAATATACAATAGAGAGTTTTGGGGAAGGAGCTTTTTTTCTCACAAATTAAGGTGATCAAGTTCAAAATCAAGTTGTATAACTATAATGATACAACAATGATAAAAATATAATATTAAAAATCATTCTAGAAATCAAAGAATAGCACAGTCCACAACTATAACAGAAAAACAACGCGGTTGTATCAACTTTCAAAACAAAATCCTTTACAAAAAAATGACAGCCAATCAAAATCCACTATGCATTGGTATGGACGTTAATAGTTATCATAGTTATTGTTAGGAGTATTTTTTTTTTATGTATGCATACGGCCCATTATGATTCTACTTCTTGTGAATCATATCTTTTATGAAACATTATATCTCATAATGGGACTTTAAGTCTCACAATGCAAGCTTAAATTTTACAATACAACTTCATAGTTTATAATTGTGATTTATTTTTATTCTCTAGTAAAAACAGGCTTCCATAGACAGCACTGTTACAATAGTTCATATCATTTTTTCAGCGTTCTCCAATCTTAAAATAAAGTGCAGCAATAATGAAGCCATTCATAAGGTAATTTCCTGAAAATTGCTTGAGCATCCCAACCAATCAAACAAAACAACATTGGCTCAACCAAGGGGCATATGCTTGGAAGTGGAGCCATCTGTCTAATTAAACAATCCAATTGTTAAGTCTGGCATCACATGTCACAGTTTCAGGGTCCAAACACTCTATCAGACTATTCGGGGAAAATCTTTAATTATTAATATCCATTATTTTGTTTGTCCATGCTTAATATCAGATGGTCAGAGACTGATACATTTTTTATAAATTGTTAAAATGGGAGTGCAGCGAACACCATGATTTTATAAAAGATGAATATAATGTGAGATATGACTAAACGGTGACCATATCGATTCAAATGAGCAGAGGATTGGATTGGGAAACAGTGTTCCACATATCACGACTTAACAAATGGATTGCAGATGTAGTGAGTTTTGAGAGATTTGAAATATATATTTTTTACAACTCCATTTGATGCCGCAATCGCTAAAGAACACTCTTTACCTTTAAGCAAATGCAAAGCAGTTTTTAGCTTGATTCATTTGTAGTCGGTTGAGAATCTAGCCTGGAAGCCTGCGGGCAAGCTTTACCCCTTCCAGAAGCAGTAGGGTGGAGTAACAGGCAACTCTAAATTCCTCACAAACTAACACTTCTGTGGTGCTGCTTCACAAAGCTCTCTCGCTCTCTATCTCTCTGCTGCCTGTCCGTCCCTGAGGCACCTTTCTCTGCATCCTGTCTCGAGAGGTTTGCCACCTCCCTCACGACTAGTCTATCTTCAACCCTAAATCCTCTCTCGCTCTCAGCCTCCTTCTCCTCGCCTATTATACTGCCGACGTCGCTCAAGTTGCCCAGATGCTCCACAGAATCAAACTTCTCCAAATCTGAGGCGATGGTTTGCAGACTGATGACGGACATGGAGTCTGACCCCGCCCTCTCTGCTCTTTCTCTTTGGCCCCACCCTGCCTCCCTGTGTTTCTCCACCCACTGCCTGGTTTTCTCTTGATCCGCCCAATCGTTATCCATTAAAGGATTGGCCACCACCCCTGCATAAGCCCCCGCTTGGATTATGCCCTCAGACTCTGCCCCAACCGGAGAGCTCCGCCCACCCCGGGCTCGGTTGCGCTCTCTGGCGGCCTGGATGCGTCCCCTTTGCGCATGGATCTGCTCACTGATTTGCTCGAGGTTTCGAAGGGCAACCGAATATCTGGTCTTCACCTTCGCCACCCGTTCCTCCAACAGGACCACTTTGGACTTGTGCTCCTGTTAATGAGTGTTGATAGACATCCCACCGTAGATTAAAAAAAAAAAAAAAAGAACAAAGAATTTGTTATTTTCATGCACCACATTTATTAACAAAACAAAAGTAATAAAATAAATGGGGTAAGGTTGCAGCAGCTTATCGTAAATTCTTACTAGCAAGGTTTACTAGTTAGTTTGTAACTAAATTTGTTCTTACTTGAGTTGTACCACATGTTCTTAAGGCAGAACATGGTTGGTGGGTTGTAAGGTCTCCATAAAGTAATGCGTAGTCACATTAAATGGCATAATACCGATTAGAAGCCTTCAAATTGTTAAACGGCTCTAAAATTATTCTGAATTTATACATGTTGCTTCATGAAACCACAACATATCGTGAACACAACCGTCTAATGAAAACGTGTGGGGAACAAATACACTTTTTATAATAGATTACACTACAGTCTAAGAACAGACAAGGCACATACCTGCATCGTGAGCAGTGAATGTGCATAAAAATGGACACGAAGTTATTAAAACATTAAACTTGAAATTATTTTAATAGCCTACATATGAAAAAGTAAATCACAGGGAAGGAAAAACACAGCCATGAAGAAATTCTCATTTTAAATGATAAACAAACCACACTCCTTGAAAAAAAATTAAACCCTTCTTTCACAAACAGAATTTGAGAAAAACTAAATGAAAGATGTTTTTGATGCATTTTAGTCATGTGACGCAGTCATGTTAACATTCAGCTAATATAGTAAACGACATTATAAAGCAGATGTTTTGAATGCTGTCCACTTTGACAGCTTTATTAAAGTTTCAGTTTGTACATGCTCAGTTGTACATGCTCCTATGTACAGTTTTTGAACATATATTGTCTCTTCAAAGAATACCAAACGTTTAATGGAAGCTATTGTTCAGCGGTGGAAGCAGACAACAGTTGCAACATTTTGTCGCAACATTTCAAAGAATTGGAAAGTAAATAAACGCTAGGCAGTTATGACGCAGGTAAAACCGTCTTACATTTGTGTGCATGCACAGTAGAGAACGAAAGTGTTTTTTTTAGTGTGGATGACATAAAGAATTGAAAACGATCGTGTGGACATGATGAGTCTTTAGCTAAAAATTTATCCAGATTAGAGTAGTAATAGCCTCAAAGATTCAGTGGTGCAACACAAAACTGTTTAGTAGTGTGTAAGTTGTAACTGTTTCCCTTCATGTCACTAGGCTACATTGTAACATATGTAAATAATATAATATAAATAAATAAATAATATTTAGTAATAAATAATAATTGCTCACACACAGTTTGAAATTCATAAGGACTTCATTTTGTTACATACTTTCTCTATTAACTTATTTTGTATCTGTTTTATTGTTTTCATAAATTGTATTTCTGGAAATGTGTTGCTTTATTCTGTATTACTGACTGTTGATGTTAAGTATGTATTTACTAAAGTTTTCAACATATAAATATCAGAAATAAAAAAATGGAATTAAGAAACAAATGACAGAACTTAATAAAAAAGAAAATTGCATTATTGCGATCATGTAAACAGTGCCTTACAATTTCACTTTACCTTAACATTTTAAATCAGCATGAATTTAAAAAAAAACAACACACTTTACAATACCCTTATCATTTTTGTAATGTTACGCGTGTCAAAGTCAGACAGTAAATTAAATAAAAAATATATACGATGCTCAGCATATATGAGTACACCCCATTTTGAAAATTAATATTTTTATCCATTTCTCAGTGAATATGGGTGATATATATTGGTGTATTTGAACAAAACAGATTTATTAAACAGATATATTTATTGAAATAATATTTTAGTCACAGAACATCTTTAGAAATGAAAAGATAATACATTTAAATTCATGCAAAATATTGCAAAAACAAAAAAACTACAAACTACAACATTTCAACAAAATTTTATATATTTTTAGTTTCACTTGATCTTTTGCTATTTTTGACATTTTTATTTTATATTATTCCCTAACATAAATTTGGGCTACAAATTTTTGAACCATTATTGTAAGTTATTTTGTTAGATTAGCTCCAGATTTGGTTTCAGTACTGACTAATCTAATGTATATGCACAAATTTAATATTGTAAAGCATCCTATAGAAAATATTAATTTAAATGAGAGATTTGTGGAGGGTGTACTCATATATGCTGAGCACTGTACAAGCAGGGCAGAATAATTTCCCTTAACTTTACTAAATGCACTAAAAACTAAAATTAATAGTTTGTTTGCAACAAGGGGCAGCACGGTGGCGCAATGGGTAGCACATTCGCCTCACAGCAAGGAAGATTGCTGGTCCGAGCCTCGGCTGGGTCAGTTGGCATTTCTGTGTGGAGTTTGCATGTTCTCCCCGTGTTTGCGTGGGTTTCCTCCGGGTGCTCCGGTTTCCAACCCAAAAAAACATGTGGTATAGATGAATTGGGTAAGCTAAATTGTCCGTAGTGTATGTGTGTGAATGAGTGTGTATGGATGTTTGGATTGAGTTGTATGGATGTTTCCCAGTGATGGGTTGCAGCTGGAAGGGCATCCGCTGTGTAAAACATATGCTGGATAAGTTGGCGGTTCATTCCGCTGTGGCGACCCCAGATTAATAAAGGGACTAAGCCGAAAAGAAAATGAATGAATGAATGAATGAATGAATGTTTGCAACAAGTTTCTGTTCATACTACTCATCTCAAGTTTGCAGTTTATAGAAAACTTGGTGCTTTCTTATAGCAGAATCATGTTCTTTCACGTACTCGATCTACACCTGTTCCATTCTCTCAGTTTGTTAAATTTGTTGCTTTATTCTGTATTGTATTACTGACCGCTGACATAAGCATTGCCTAAAGTTTCCAATTTACTCTAGCATTTATCAGTCCCGGTAATACAATCATCAATAATAAAAGAAATAAAAACAACAAAACAAAAAGTCCCATTACAGAAGTAAAACTGTCTGTTCAGGTCCTGACATAAGGTGAACACTGCCTTGCATTTTCAATTTACTTCGCCATTTCAAGTCAACACGAATTGTAAGAGGAACCCACTTCACTTTATAATGCATTGTATTTCAAAGTCAGACAGCATTACTGAATGAGAAAACAGTACGATGGAACATTTCCTGTTTAACTTTGTTAAACACACTAAAAAAGTCAAATGAATAATTAATAAGCCACAAGTGAAGTTTCTATTCATTTCCCAGCCCACCTCTAGTTTGCATTTCATAAAGAGCTCCATTTTGTTACTTAAATCAATACAGCCATCAGTCCTTGAATACCTTTGTAGCTGATGCATACCTCTAAGATGTGGTTGAACTGCGCCTTGAGCTCAAAATAAGGCTTGGACTTGATAATGACCCTCTTCAGAGCTTTCTGCAAGGTTTGCACACGCGCTTCTGCTTCTTGACAAAGCTGAGTGACTCGCTGGTGCTCCCGCTCGCTCCTTAAACGCTCTTCCTCCGCCTCGTTCACCTGAAAACAGCATCACGGCAGAGGTCAAATCCACGTAATCAAAGACATGTAATTCAATTTATTCTCGCATCTTTCAGCATCATTCGCGCTAAAATATGACAGGTCAATATGGCATTAACCCTGCGAGACAATGGAGTGTTCTTTAAGAGCTTGAAGAAATTTAGATTAGTCTTTTTTTTTTTTTTCAGAGGACAGGTAATATTCAGGAATGTCAAAGGTTCAGCACACTTCAGTACCATTAGCTGTTTCCATTCAACTATTTTTATGCACATTCTAGTGTATTGAGTAAATGGAAAATTGGTAGGATGTGCATATTTTCTAAAAAAATGTGTATTAAAAATGTCTGCGCTCAATTGATATGCACATAATCTATGATGAAATTGCATTCATGGAATAAATTACTTTATGGATATGTGATTTTGCCATAACAAATGATATTGTTGGATAAAACCAGCTCACTGTTTACTTGACAATGTTGTTTCTACTCTGTTTTTATCCTTTTTCTATGTTCCATTACTGGTCATTTTGTTTCTTTTCATATGTTTGATGTCCAACTGTTTACTTCAATCAAAAGCCATCATCAGTTGCCTGAACAATCCCATTTTATTTCTGTAATATTATCTATTTTAAAATGATAGAGGATACTGGATGAGAAAATTGTAAGATAGGATTTCATTGTAGGTTTATATAGGAACTGAATGGATTGTTAAAAGTGAGCATTACAAACCCAGAATGGAAACAGGTATTTGGTTACCATGATAGTGAGAAGCATCACTAAAAAAGTCATTTCATAGGATGTAATAAAAAAGTTAATGGTTTTTGATGAGAAATTGCAATGATGGTTGTATTCTGTGGAATTCTGTGGAACAATAAATCATTTCAAACAAGACCAGGACATTTTTGTGTTTGTTCTGATGTATTTTGTTCTGTTTTCTATGTAGTTTTGCTTTTGACCATTTAGATGAATGATTCATTTTAAAGCAAGCACTGTATTCTGCTGCATGCAATTTAAAAACATTCTGTGAATTCTGGATTATGTACTTGAAGGATTTATTTGCAAATCTGAAACACTGTCATTGTTGTATTCTATGTGGTTTTATTGATTGATCAAATTTCTCCACTGTTTAGACAAATGATTTATTTAAAATAAAAAATAAAAAATAATTTCTAACCTATATTACATGCAACTGGTTTATTGTTATTTTTAACTGAATGACATACTTAAAAAATATATTGCTCTATCACTTGTAATTTGTCTATATTTAATTTATTACTGACTGTTTATAAAATGATTACCAGAAAAACCTGAAGCATGGTTTACCTCATTTGAATTCTTGTTCTATTGTTAATCTAGATTAAATGATTTGTTTAATTACTCTTTTCTTTTTTTATTATTACTGACTATTTACTTAAATTACTAATTATTGTTTTTGTTGCATTTTGCGTTTCTGTGCTGCACTTTACAGTATTATTGACAGTTGAATAATTAATTCATAAACTAAATCAGTGTTTTCTAAATTAGTTGAATCCCTCTGTTTTGTTGTTTTTATTTCTATTGTATGTCATTGGAATCTCGACATTATCATTTACCTAAATGCTTACTTTGAAACTTAAAGCTTATATTTTGCCATTTACTCAAATGTTCATTTTAAAACTTAATGTTTGTTACATTAAATCTTTACTCTATTGTTACTTTATCGTAAAGTGATTTGTCTCTTTGTTCATTTCATTATTGGTTCACTTAAAATATTTATTTAAATTATTACTTAAAGCACATATTTATATAATTTGCATTTGGATCTTGTCATTGTCATTTCTTTCTGTACTTCTCTAAGTAAAAATCTCTGTTGACTTTATTAATTCATTACCATGAGAATCATAAAGCAGTTTTTACACTATTTAAATCACTGGTCTATTGGTTTCATTTCTACTGCGTGCGATTTGCTTTTTTTTGGACAGTTAAATGATGAATTTGAATACTTAAAGCTTATAATCATTAGTATTATCCTTATTCTACAATGCGGAAATGCACTCATTTTAGTGTTTTAGAACTTCCACTTCAGCTGCCTATGGGAGAAATGAATAGGAATAATAAATAGCTGAAAACCGTTACTTGCTCTACAAACAAGTGTTTTTATGACTATACACACAAAGTACTAGAATAATATAAGAAGAAAATATCAGTTTGCGACATGAAGCAGCATAATGGGCTGTTTTTAACATCTAAAAATCAATGGAAGTGAATAAGACCGGAAGTCTCGAGCCAAAAAGATTTCAATGGCTGTGCCCGCTTGTACGTGAAGAATAAGGTCAATAGTATTACTATTCTATTCCTTGTAATTCTTATGTACTTTAATACTGAGTGTTCACTTGAATGACTCATTTTTAAACCTGACTCAGTGTTTACTTGATTCGTTCTTTTTGTTTTAATTGGTTCTAAAGCATGTCATTTGTTTTTTATTTTATTACTGACTGTTGACTTAAATGATTAATTGAAAAAACATAAACCTGAGGCGATGTTTGTAATAAAGGAGTGAGTTTAACAGCACACAAGTGTTTTCTGTGCCACTGCGAATGGCATCAACAATGTTTAAAAAAATAATAATAATCTTGGCATTTTGTTGACAACTCAAATGGAAACAAAAACTGGGATATGGTTTTTACATCACAAAGCTGCTGCTTCATTTATATTTTATTCAAGCCTTGCCAGTAAAATAAAGACATGTAACCTTGATCTTTAAGTGTAGGTGTGCATTCATCAGCGTTATTGATTGCACCCGCTGTGACAATCAAAGCCATGCTGCCAATTATAATCCATATTAACCAGATGTGCACTTTTAAACAGGGCCACGTTTTCATTTAACAATTTAAAGCTGTCATTTTGACTATAAGGGAATGATTTTAGCAGTTAGACCAGTAGTAAACCTAAGAGCACTTGTGCTTTTGAGTAAATGGGTGGCAGTGCCTATTGCCATAATTATTCAAGTGTTAATGGCAGACCAGTAGCCAGCTATGATGTCACCAAGCTCCAGTCCAAGGTAAAAAATTTGAATACCTATGAATGAAAAACGATGAATAAATTCATGGCACTGACTCCTCGCAGCAGGTAAGTTAATAAAACTCTACAGGGGGCGCAGGTATGTATCATATCTAGTTATTATAAGCATTGGATAAATTGGCTTGTTTTGAATACTTAATGTGAACATTAGGGTGTTAATAAATGGGAAAGATGAAGGTTTGAATTAGCGATTCAGCATCCTATTTGCACAGAATTTAACCTAATTTGGTGCATTTTTCCTCAGGGGATTGATTTTACTTATTTATCGAAGCAATATCTGGCAAAATTGCATGGCAGACACTAGCTATGCTTCCATCCATTTTTTTTTTGCACATTTCGGAATATCACATAAAAAAATGCTTAATAGAAATGCATTTACCAAAACACATTTACAGAATAAATCCAGCATGCGCATCAAATAAGTCATGCGATTTTCTTTGAGCAGATCATGTAATAAGAAAAATGAAAGCAATCTTGTGCTTCCAAAAGCCAGTTATGATTATGTTCATTGTGTTTCATCTGAGGTGCAAGCAAGTAATTATATATATTTTTAAAAACACACAGTGGCTTCTTCTACCGCAGCATATTCCATTTTTCTTTATGGCATTTGGCACCAGTTTATTAAGAAGTGATGATTTTGTTCTCTTTGACTCATCGAATGGAAATGGTGCTTTATTCGCAATTTTTTTATGTGATATTCCAGTTTTGGTCTAATTTGCATTTTTAAATAGAAACATGACTACTAAAAATTGTCTGCACTCAAAAAAAAAGTGGGCAGCTGAGGAGACCACATTCAGTAAGACAAATGCACTGATCGCCAAGATATTTTTTCTACAAATCCATCAAACACTATCAAAACAGGTGATGGCTATGTGCTAATTCAATAACTTTAGCAATTAATAGGTGCAAGGATACACAGATAGGATTTAATAATTTTTTTTGCCTGATGCCAATGCCAATACCAATAATAATAATAATAATAATAATAATAATAATAATAATAATAATAATAATAATAATAATAATAATAATAATAAAATCAGCCGATACTGTAACCAATACTGATTCTGGACAACTGCATAGTACTATCCAATAGTTTTTTCTCTCTCTGTTAAATTAATTTAACTGAATATGGATTTATCATTCAACTTTCTGACATTTTAATAGAGGTACAAGTTAAGATTAAAAAATACAATATGACAATCTTCAAAGATGATTTTTGCAATTGGATATTTCCATTAACAGCATTTACTTTTATTTGACATATAATATTACACATATTTATTTAAAACAATTAAATAAAGCCACTGCTGTTGCTTCATGTAAATTATACATTTTGCAGCTCCAGAAAAAATATTGACTCCCTAAACTGCAGTTGCGTTCTATTATTGTCCAAGACGTTTTGCCCAAAGCTAAACAATAACTTTGTGCCAGTGATTGAGCCATGGTGCACACCAGTTACTTTTCTGATGCAGGATTCTGTACATATTAGACTACATATTTTGTACAGATAATATTTAGTTTTTTATATTCAAGTAATGATTTTGCTCTGAGAAATCCATTGGATTATTCGAAAGACGTGCAACTCATTGCCTCAATGTAATTATTAGTATCTGTATCAGCCTTTTTAAAAATATTGTTGATATGCCTGTGCTTTACATTCATCCAATATCAGTGACCAATACATCGGTGCTAACCTACTATGTATGTATGTACAGACAGACAGAAAGATATAGGCCTATTTTATTAACAAACTGTGATGCAGTGAGAAAGTTCTATGATGTATTTAATGAGTTGTATTTGCAGCCTTTATAACTACACAATTCTTAACAAGCCCCTCAGACCTCACTAAATGTTCAAATTCTGGTTGTGGCCATGAATGCAGAGTCACTGCGTCATACCTTGGCTGTGGCATGGTTTAGCATCTCCTGCCAGGTAGGATCCAATGTGTTCCTGTCAGCCAATAAACCTTGCTCGGCCACATAAACCATCTCTCTGGCAGCCGTGTGCATGGAGACGGCCCTCTCGTACCTCAGCGCTGCCTTCTGGGTCTCCTGTTGAGCCTGTGGGTGAGGTCATCCATCATATTTCATATACAGTAATCAATCAGTCAGCTCTGTAAACATGCAGCCAATCAGAGGAAGCGATGCTGACCTTACTGAGAGCTATAAAGCGAATGGGGACTGCAAATCTTTCTAAATTTTGCATCAGGTTATTCTGTGTAATAAAACACAAGCCAGTCCCTCTAGGAGTTTGCCATTCTGTGATCACAGAATTTAACACAAAACCAAACAAGTGCTGCATTTTTTTTTAATTGCTCCAGATTTCTTGGACATTGAGCAAATCAAGACATGACTTTAAGGCCACTATTGCCAGCTTAAAGTAAGCTGAGTGCATTGAATCAATTGCTAAACTTCTAGTTGCTTTAAATATGATTTATATTGAGAAAATATAAAACAGTAGTTTTACTTAGTGGCTCAAAGAGGGCAAAATTGCAATGTGGTTCATCATAATTTTTATAGCCACAAATGAAAATTATTTATTTTTTGGTTCAATCTTTTAGCAGTCTAATTACATAAAATGCATATAAATGTAGTTTATTGCTCTAAACCTCCCAATAATCTTTCTTATTAAGATAAAATTTAAGCACTTTTATAATGAAAGCTCCATCGCTTTATTTGAGATGAGACAAACACAATGCAATGCAGTTGGTTTTAAATATTGATTGATTAGCAAACAAATACAATATCTTTTATTGAATAGAAGGGCCCGTTTCCACTGAGTGGTACGGTACGGTACGGGTCGGTACAGGTCACCTTTATCAGGCTTGCGTTTTCACTGCCAAAAGGGTACCAATGGCGTGGTGTACGACAGAAAGTTTCAGTCGACGTCATCCTCGATTGAGGAAATGTCAATTGGAAATGGCTTCTTTGTTTTTTCGTGCTTCACTCTCTCGTTTGTCTGTTTCTGAGAGGATCGGATGTCAGAAGCACTTCAATAATCACGCACACGATATTATCGTCAGATCAAGAAGCTCGTTATTTCAAATATAGACGCACGGCGAGTGCACGCGAGCTCTCTAGAGAGGGTGAAACCGCTCGCACTTTTAGATGGCCTTGTAAAACAACTACAGGACATGGCAGATTTTGTTTTTCTTGGCTTTGTGGCTGTTCATCAAGATGATGACAAAGTTTGTTTGAGCTCGGGTCGCCCATGGCTTGTTATTACATTTATATAGTATTACGATGTAATGTCTCGGCTGTGTATTTAAAAATGGCGGTTCTTGTGTTTTCATTCTAGTGACGTTTCTCTGTAAACCGATAGCGTTCAGCTGCGCATCTAGCTCCGCCTTTTGGTACCCTTTTGTTGTGCTTGGTACCCTTTGCAAAAGGTACCCAAAAAGTGGTACCGTAGGGTTTGCTTTTTGGTACCTTTTAACAGTGGAAACGGCCATAAAAGAGTACCACTCAGCTTAACGCGTGTTAAGCGTGTCAATCGTGTAAAACGCTCAACTTCATTGTCATTCGCGCCGCCTCATTCTCACGTATCGTGCCGCAGGACGTCTATTCACATCTTTGCATTGACTTAACATGTAAATCACTTGCGCTTGGGACTTCCTCCGCGACTAATGTGAACGCAGAAATGCTTAGCAATATGCATTACTAATTTGAGTTTTGAAATATTTACACTAGAAAATTTACAAAATATCTATATGGAGACATAATCTTTAACTAATATTCTAATTATGTTTGGCATAATAATAAAAAATGTAAAAAATCTCATTTTTACTCATACATTTATTTTCCTTCAGCTTTGTCCCTTATTTATAAGGGGTCGCCACAGAAGAATGAACCACCAACTATTCCAACATATGTTTTACACAACGGATGCTCTTCCAGCCACAACCCAGTGCTGGGAAACACTCTTACATTCTTACACACACTAATTTACTACGGCCAATTCCATTCATTCAATCATTTTCTTTTCGGCTTAGTCCCTTTGTTAATCTGTGGTCGCCACAGTGGAATGAACCGCAAACTTATCCAGCATATATTTTACGCAGCGGATGCCCTTCCAGCCACAACCCAGTACTGGGAAACACTCTCACATTCATACACACACTCATACACTACGGCCAATTTAGTTCATCTAATTCACTTATAGCGCTTTGGACTGTGGGGGAAACCAGAACACCTGGAGGAAACACGGGGAGAACATGCAAACTCCACACAGAAATGCCAACTGGTCCAGCCTGGACTCAAACCAGCAACCTTCTTGCTGTGAGGTGACAGTGCTAACCACTGAGCCACCATGCCGCCCCCTTTACTCATACAATGTTTTTTATTTTTTGCTTATTGTGTTCCAGGGTCACATATGTTAGCATGGTTTTTCCAATTCTAATGGTTTTGCTAATTGAAGAAATTGTTTATTAGAAGATAATATTTATTTGTTTATTGTGATCATTCAAAGTCCTGAATCATGACTTG
>CAIGQW010002378.1:711337-734107 GCA_903798125.1 Danio choprae
ATAACCTTTAAAAATTTTCCTGTAAAATCCTAAAGGAAGACAAACTAAAGCATGTGGCATTATGTATAGAAGCGTACTACAATTCCATTTGATTATTATCCTTTTTTTTCCACAAAAAATAAAATGCAAGATGAAAGAATTCAACAACCCAAAATCATCTATTTGAAATAATGAGGTTAAAAATGGCCATTTAGAGCTGAGGATGGGTTTAAGCCTGACAAAGGCATACAAAGCTGGATTTTAAAACTGTTTAGCTCCAAAAGCCTGGCTTGCTGTCAGTGAAATTTGCTGCGCACAGATCAGAACACCCAAACCAATCAATAAAAGTCAGCAACCGAGAATGACAGGCCATATTTCATTGGGATAACTTGTTGGAAATATGGCATCCTCGCCAAGGATGATATCTGAAGTTGGCTACAATCACACACACACACACAAACAAAAGCATTAACTGGAAGATTCTTGAAATATCCTGCTCATGCAACAGCCTACGGGAAGGCTTTGAATAATGTCTGTATGACAGAAGTCAAAACTTTTTGTGTTGTTGATGGTAGGGGTGTGCAATATTTATTGTCTATGATAATAACGTAATTGTTATTTTAACAGTGTGCCAGCTTGGATTATCAAGCATGTCACTCACTTTGCAAAAAAACAAACAAAAGCACATCTTGACAGTCCAAAAGCATTCACTGTGTGATGAAGCCTATTAGAATGCAGACAGAATGCCCCTATAACTCAAGTTATGAAAGCACAAACAATTCAGTTTTAATATTTTTTTTATATTTTTAAGACATATATAGTTTACTAAAACCATTAATGCAATATTGCAGTTTTCCTTAAAGGGAACCTATTATGCAATAAAATTTGTATTTTTTTAAACCCTTTATAATAGGTTTAAACATAGTCATGTGGCAACAGTGTGTGAATATAGCCAGCCTCTAATGGTAAAAATTTATTAATTCTATATTTTATAATCACACTTCATAAAAACAGTATGTATAAACACTTTGATTGACATTCTTCCTTTGTACATGTCATCAGAGGGCGAAAGCCCCACCCATTGGTGACAATCTCTCCCTCATTAGCATAGACAGCCATCTCCCATTAGAGATTTGAATGCGCTATGCTAAGGCATATGCATTTATAGCTCCACCCTCTTTTGAAAAGATGTCTGGGAGCACAATCTCATTTGAAATTACAGCGACAGTCACTAAAACGGCACAATATGGATGGGGCATTAAAAGGGGCAGATTCAAAGAGTTGTAAAATATTATTTGTGTGGTATTTTGAACTGAAACTTCACATACACGCATACATCAGAAAGTTATTTTACATCTTGTAAATAGGGGCATAATAAGTCCTCTTTAATATCCTAAAAACATTGCATTTCAACTATTTTGTGCACATCTTATTTGCTATTGTTAAATGACATTATGTACAGTACATATCGTTATACCCTGCTATTCTTACAATTTATAGCCACTGGTCATAAAATACTTTAATGATCACCCATTCAAAATGCTGCATAATTATCTGAACTAATTTTATATGTACAAAAACCTCTAAACTAGACAACCATAAAAACCGGTCCCCAATCACTAGCCACTAGATTTACCGAGCTTGTCTACACATCCATCTTAAACTTATCTACAGTTTTTCATGATGGGACTGACCTGATCAAGTCTGATTTTTAGCACAGTGCTGGTTCAATTGTTTTCAATTACTCTCTACAGCCTTGGCTAAACGATTTTCATCAGTTCAATTACATATTCAAAATTGGCTCCAAAATGCTAATGAAAAGTGATGTGCAAATCACATCTTGTGTTATGAGGGTTAATCGTATTAACACAGTCGCTCTTTCACCATAATGACCACTGCACTGAGAAACGTTTGCCATTTCAGCGGGAGGATTTTTGAGACTGGAAATGAATCAGCTAATTTCTAAAACATCTTGAACTCATATGCAGTGATGGGAATAATGACGCTATAAACGCTGTTACTTTTTTCAGTAACGAGTCATCAAATTAATTACTGTTTCCCGTTACAACACCGTTACCATTATTGACAATAAAATGTGCGTTACTATAATTGAGAACACTGAAGCGGTTTTCAACTTATGCCCAGGAAAAAGAGCCACTCTGCGTCAGTGACAAGTAATTCTAATCTAATGAAGCACCTCATGTCGTCACATGCCGCCACAAAATTAGTGGCTACGCAGGTGATAATGTGAGGTCTGCTACCAAAGGAGGAGATGAAGCCACAACGTCAAAGCAAATAAAACTTAATTTGTCTCCACTGCAAACACTCATTACTCAGACAGAATTAAACAAAATAATATCTAGATATATAGTTGAGGACATGCTGCAGTTGTCTCTCATATTGTCCCACAACAACATTAAAATAGTGTAGATTAGTGTACAATGTTTTATATTTATTTTATAGTCATTTGACAAATTAGATTTTATTTTTAAAGTAACATTCCCTGGTAATTAGTTACTTTTATAATTATTTAACTCAGTTACTAACTCAGTTACAATTTGTGATAAAAAGAGTAATTAGTTATAGTTTCTAGTTAAGCAGCATGCCCAACACTGCTCATATGAGACTATATGAAGCATAAACAAACAATATCATGTTCTCTTGCTCTCTAACACATGCATGCACACACCTCTTTAGCGAGTCTACGGGCCTCATAGTAAGGTCTGGCTTTCTCAATGCAGGCTCCCAGCTGAGAGCCCTGAGCGTTGAGTTTGCGTGCCGAGTCTGTAAGGATCCTCCTGTAGCTGGATCTCGCTTCCTAAATGAGGGTTAGAAAGAGATAATGAGAAAGAGTGTGAAAAACAACACTCAACTTGGTCAAATGAGTAAAACATGAAAGCGATAAGCACTTTTATTTAGTGAATCTAAACTTGTGTGATTCACAAGCCAAACATAGAATAATGAATGCAAATAAAAAAAATGCCTAGTTATTTTGCAATAAAAAAAAATTTATAGTTAATATACAAAAATATATTTTATTTTAAAAATGAGAAACCACTTTCCTTCTTTTTTTAATACCAAAGCCTGATTGTTTTCTTTCTTTTTTTTCACCTTAGATATTTTTTTTTTTTACCAGAAAATATAAATAACAAACTGGCCAACCAGACCCTGAAGAGATTTATCTTATTTCCTAGAATGATATTATTTGAACATAAATACACTAAAAACTGTGAAATATTGTTGCAATTTAAAATAACTGCTGTATACACTTTAACATTTAATTTGTTGATTTTAACATTTTATTAATGCTGAATTTCCCTCCAATCTTCAGTGTGACATGATTTTTCTGAGGAGTTATTCGAAACTATGAAAACAGCATTGATTGTACATATATGGTTTATGCTTTTGGATAATTTGTGCATTTTTTTTCCAACAATATTTTTATTACTATGTAAACAAGCAAACAGAAACATGTAAAAGACAAAAAGTAAAAATAAAATGCTTTTATTTTAAATATAAATTTATTGTAACATTATAAATGGTCTTTTGACATTTTATCACATTTTAATTTAATGCATTAATGCTAAATAAAATAATTGTATCTTGTCTGTAAGGTTTTTATCTTACTACAATTTTCAAAATGTTGTAAATCATATAAATTTCAGATTTAGTTGTTTAATCGCACTGCATTATGAGTAGAAAATTAAATGTATATAACTTTTAAATCAACACTGTTACCCTGATATAGCAATTGACTGTAACAAACTATATTCATCGCCCACTAAAATGAGACTTTTGTAACACAATAAGAATAGGATGAACAATAGAACAAGTGATCACTGTCAACTAATGTAATCAGATGTGATTGCAAGACATTATTTTACTCAAACTGAAGATCTCTCTCAGGCTGAGACTGATTTTAGGCAAGATAGACGCACCATTAAAGGGATCGTTCACCCAGAAATTTAAAACACACTTCCTTATAATTTATTCATCCCATTCAAGATTCCAAGTGTCTCTTTCTCTAGTCAAAAAGAAATTAAGTTTTTTTCAGCTCTCTCCTGCATCTAAGTTCCATGTATGTATATTCCAGTTCAAAAAGACATCTAATTTTCTCCGCCAACTACAAAACCATCCAACATCATTGTTTTACATTTTCTGTAAAGAGCGCTTGACTTAGTCTTCGAACATTCACTTTATAAACACTGGGTCGGTACTTCTGCCTCTGTCATCTATGACCTTTCCAACGTGACTGTAAAGCATGAAGCAGCCCCTCGCAGAGCTAGTTTAAATTGAGTATTTATGGTTAAAAAAAAAGTATAATTTCAGTGTGTTTTTTTCCTTTTAGAAAATGACCCACCATTTCACTGGGCAAGACCATTGTTTCTCAGCTGGGGTTGTGTAGAGGCATTTGAAGTTGCACTGAAACAGCTAGACCTGCAGTTGGTCCCTGTTGAAGTCCACGATATTGAGAAAAATCCTAGAATATATTTTATCTATTTAAGTTCTTTTCGAACTAAAGAAATGCATCTTACTCTACATGGAGGCGAGTAAATTATCAGGATATTTTAATTATGGAGTGAACTAATCCTTTAATTTACTCCCACTCAGGTCTTAATAGATGTACAGTAGCTGACTTTTTCAGTCGGTAGAACATTAAAGAAAGATTTAAAACAACATATTAATTCAAAACAAAATGAACACCTGTGGCTCATGACTAACAATCAGTCTGTGCAAAAAAACTGAATATTATTTAGGACCATTTGCTGAGGCTATGAATTAAAGCAGGGATGTTCAAACTCGGTCCTGGAGGGCCAGTGCCCTGGTGGTTTTAGCTCCAACCCTAATCAAACACACCTGAGTTTAGCTCCACACCTGTTGGAGCTAAACTCAGCAGGACACCGGCCCTCCAGGAGCGAGTTTGGACACCCCTGGATTAAAGGAAATGAAGTTGTAAATAATGTTTACCTTTTTTTTCACTTTCTTGCACTGATTGAACTGATAGTTTTGCTTCCTAAGATCTCAACTAGACATGGGATGATAACCGGTTTCAAGGTTTACCACGGTTTGAAAAAGTCAAGGTTTTAAAACCGTAAAACTTTTCTGTTACACCATTCCTACAGTATATGTATTTTCTTTCTTTCTTTTTTAACATGTTTTTTAAGACTATTTTATTTCAATTTTCAGAGCAACAGTATCTCAACCAAAAAAGGACCCTCCACATCAAAACCTCGTGGTCAGCCCACGATTCAGCAAACATCTGAAAAACAAATTGCTTAAATGCCAACATGCTCTAGACCCGGTAGCACCAGCAGTGCACAAGTTAAAACATAGCCTAGTTGTGACTTAAAGGCACACTAAGTTACAACTAACACACTAATAAGTATTTTTGTGTTGCATGACTGAACTTAGTTTAAACGTAACGCTACGTTTCAACTAAATATTTACAGCAGCCTCCCCCATGTATAATGGTAGAAAAGAGATGACAGCGAGATTAGTTTACATTAAGCAGCTCACAATAATAACGAAGAATGATCTCCCTCTACTCGCAGCCTTATTTTCCTCCTGAATCTCACATTATTTTCGATCTGTGAAAGAAATGTTTAATTTTCTTTCAAAGAGTGTTTTATGTTTATTGTATCCATCAATTAAAACGAGAATTTCTTCATGACAGACTTTTCCCTGCTCTTTTCTCTTTCATGTGTAGGATATATATAAAAAAAACAAGTTTAACGTTTTAATAGCTTCATGTGTATTTCGCATGCATTCACGGCTTGTGTTGCAGATACTATAAAAATGTAATTTGTTATGTCGTTTTCATAGGACAGTTATATAGATGCATTAGTTGCAGAATTTTAAAGCAGTTTAACAATTTAATTGCTTTTTATTGGATACGTCATTCAGTACGACTATGCATGACTTTTGCGGAAAGCTTATGACCTACTAACTACGGTTTGCCTTAAGAACGTGGTGCAACCGAAGTAAGAACACATTTAGTTACAAACTAGCTAGTACTTTCTAAGCCCCTAGCGTGGACTTTACATTCCAGGTTAAGAAAGAACTTACAAACGGTTGGTGCAACCCTACCCTGAACAGTACTTTATATCTAAAGAAAGAAAGAAAAAAAGATATCCAAAGATGCCTTTTCAAGTTATAAAGAAATCTGTGTTTTTAAAATAATGAAGTTAGCAGAAGTCAATGATTTATTTTAATTATTTAGTCTGACATGTCTACTGTTCCAAAATATCTGAAATGTTTCTTAAAATAAAATACATTGTGTTGAATAAGGGAAAAAGTTGTGTTACCCAGACATTTAAAAAGAACATATTTTAGGAGAGTGATATATTATCCAAGGTTATCATACCAACAGAATCTTATACTGGCCAATTCCTAATCTCGATTACATACTACTTTACTCTTGCCTGTATGTTTTGTTTTCTTTTTACTCTCAAAGTGCTGGTGGTAGCTGTTGACTACATGAATCACCATGCAACATTTTCTTCTAAAATTCTTTAATGTTGTAATAAAGAAAAACACAACAACAGACACTTACATCTTGTATTGCCTTAGGGTAAGTAAATTAACTGCAAATTTTGTCTAGACGAACTATCCCTTTAACATTTAATACTACTGAATATAAGACTAACACAAACACATATCTCAGAAATGACTCACATCCAGCTGTAGTTCCAGTCTGTTGATCTCATCACTGGCCTGATTCAAGTGCTCCAGCTCCTCCTGACAAATGGAAAATAGGGAAGCAAAATTTCACTATCATTTACTATTTACATAACTATTAAATAGCCTAAATGACAAAGGGAGCGTTATATAAGCAAATTCTAATTGAACCTGCTATCATAAACCAATATTAAAGTACACTGTGGATAATACGTGTCATAAATCAATGCACCTGTCACAACATCAAGTTTATCTCAATACCTGGATCCTTGGGTCCAGCTCTTCCTCATATTGTTCCTCATCTTCATCAAACTCAGCCTTATCTTTCTCCACCGCTTTCGTGTTGTCGGTTTTGCATGTGGTTTCCTCGTTTCCTCCATCACCGCTTCTGTTTTTCAGGGTGTCGTCTATTTCTCCAGCCTCTACCCCGGCGCTCTCCTCTCTCCACTCCCCCGACTCGGGCTCCCCGGATCCGGGGGGGTTCTCACGCTGCCGCCCCGGTTCCATTCGTGGCCTCGAGAATGACCCGTTTTGCTCTTACAAGTCAGAATATGCAAGCGCTTAAATGTTTGCCATGCCTATAAATATATATTTACCCGAGAATGTGTCGGTAAAGTGCTACATAATCGGTGAATGAGTGTGATTTAACGGCGCAGGCGTGTTGTTTGCAGCGGCAGCGTCATGCCGTGGAGCTGACAGCGCAGAATGACCTAGGCTGAACCGTTAGCTTCACGGCTAACTGCAGAAATCACAGCCTCTCCAGAGCGCACTGCTCAGGGCTTATAAACACAGCGATAGCGGTCACTTATTGACAATGTAACTGGTAACTGTTGATAGTTCCCGTTTTCTTCTTCTTGTTTTCCTCTCTTGTTCTCTCTTTTGCTGCCTTTTTGTTTAGGTCCTTACAAACATATTCCATGTAAATCAAATGTAAAGTTTCTGTCTAATTTAATTACTGTAAATGGATAAATTAATTAGGGCATAAGCAACATTCAGAATATGTTTGTTTGCTTATTTATTTGATTTCAGGTGTCTAATAACATTAGTTTTATTTTAGGCTACTAATGAACAAAGTAACCAAACAAAAATGTAAACTAAATATTTCACTGTAAAACCCTCATCTACACATCCAGATTTCACGTGGATTTTCACCTATAAAACTATGACAATATAAGACAATGCAAGTGAATAGGGTAAATTAACAATAAAATATCATGACAAACAAACAAGGGATGAAAATATGTTCTAATCACAAATTCCTTTTTTGACACATTACAGTTAAAAATTTTTACAGGGATTTTCATTTGGGCTCTTTTTATCACTCCAAATTTTATGAGAATATGCGAACATGAAAAAAAGTGTGTTAAATAAAATATTTATGATCAGGAAATTGTGGATGAACATTCCTCTAAATCTTTCGGTTTACATGAATGAATCTGTAAAGTTTAGGATTGACGGATAACGTCCTTTAAAAATATATATTGAAAATAATCAGACACAAACTGATAAAGTACAATAAAAAATTGTTTTAGATGTTCCCATTACTTTAACAAACAATACATACAAGGTGAATATACTAAAAACCAAAGAGCCTCAAATCTTGAATTTGTGAGGTGCATGAAAAACTGCAAAAAAAATGTGCCTTTCAGGGTAGGAGATAGAGGGATCAGCATCATTATCTCTTGTATTGTTTTCTCTGTTTCTCATTGTACTTCTCATTGTTTTTTCATTTCAAGAGTTTATTTGCAAAAAGCTGATAACACAGCTGTCATTCATGTTCTTAAATCATGTTTTTTTATGTGCATTGAAGAATTATTTGCAAAAAAAATTAGGATTATATAATTTATATAATATAAATCATGATTTATATAATAATCATAATTTATATTATAATACTTTTCATTAAAATTATTAAAGTTACCTGTTTTGAAAATTAACTTTATTATTTTTACCCCAATGCCAAAACAGTTTCTAAAGTACTGCACACATCTTGTGGATAATTATACTTTTCCTTGCGAGTTACATTTTAAAAAGAGAAAAACCTGCTTAATAAGTATGCCCATCTAAATACAAGATGTTTATTATTCCCATCCCCTGTTAAAAGTGATATATCACTTATTATTCATTCATTGAGTTTCTTTTCGGCTTAGTCACTTTATTAATCTGTGGTCGCCACAGCAGAATGAACCGCCAATTTATCCAGCTTAAGTTTTACCCAGCGAATGCCCTTCCAGCTGCAACCCATCCCTGGGAATCATCCATACACACTCACTCACACACACACACTACAGACAATTAAGCTTACCCAATTCACCTGTACCACATGTCTTTGGACTGTGGGGGAAACCGGAGCACCCGGAAGAAACCTACGCAAACACGAGGAGAACATGCAAACTCCACACAGAAATGCCATCTGACCCAGCAGAGGCTCGAAGCAGCGACCTTCTTGCTGTGGGGCGATTATGCTACCCACTGCGCCACTGTGACGCCCTCATATCACTTATTATTATATACAAAATTAAGTTGTTAGAAAGAATGATGTAGTTTGGAAGTATAATTCCAGTCTATTTTAAAATAATAAAACCTAAACCATTTTAAACTGTTTTTATTTTAATAACAATTCCTAAAAACCATGACCTGGATGTTTCCATAACATTTTCCCATTAAGAGTAATTTATTCTAATTTATAGCTGAAACCAAACTCTGCTACTTTCCTCCTAATTACTTGTGACTGAAATGTAAATTTCATGGCCTAAATTTCCATGTTGTCAATTTCACAGACTAAATTTCCATGTTATCAAACAAAAGTGGGAGCGCTCCGTGTAAACAGTGTTTATTTTGGTCAGTTTACCTTGGACATAAACAAGTAGCAAATTCATACACTACAAAAGCAAGTCAAATCAAGTCAATAACAGAATGCACGTACTGTCACATAAACAGCAAAAGGCTTCAAACTATGCATAGAAACATGGTTGTAACCAGATGAATTTGTAGTAAAATGCACAAAAATAGTCCTTCTGTTCATTTAGAAGCACAAATTCAATCAAAAGAAAGTTTTCAGAGCTGAAAGATGTATACGTATACTTTGTTTCTTACAAAGTTTCTATACTTTCTTACGTTTTTCCCTTATGTATGGCTTTTTTGTCTCTTCCAGAATCTCTTAACCTCGCTGTGTCCATGAGGCGTCACCACCATGACCCTGTGAGCGGGATTTTGCCAAACCAGCACTCCTAAACCCTGCAGGACAGAGGTTTAACAGTCAGTACTCAATGTATTACTGTAGGAAAGAAAACGTCAGTACAAGTTTTATTTTTCACCTGAGCCCTGTCCCGCAACACTTCGAAATCAGCCTGGGATAAAAACTGGTTGTATAACACTCCTGGAAGAAAACAAAATGCATCACTGAGATGTCTGTATACATTTAGATGCCATTTATGACCCTCAACCCCACCCTTATTCCAATGCAGATGCATTATTTACATTGCATTTCACCAACACATTTCTCATACAGTCTGACATTTACATTTGAGAAAATGAACCGTGTAGGTCATCCACGGAATTGAAACAAATCCTCCATGCTATAATATCATCAATATGCAATTTCTTTTTATATATATTGAAATGGAGACAGCCATTCCCAGAGGCTGTTTTTAAATGAAGCTGACAGTGTATTATTTAAGTCACTGAAATTACTAACGTAATATTAATATGTAATTGAGCTGTCTAAAGTAAATCACAAATTGACTTAATGGGAAATGCAAATTGGCTTTGAAAGTAAAAGAAAAAAAAAAGCTCATCTTATATGCACAAAGACACACTCACCCTCGGTAAACTGTAAGCGATCTTTCTCAAGCTCCCACAGTCTGATCTGATCGGTGATGGTTGGGGGGAGAACAGGGGTCTAAAAACAAAACCACACACAGAAAACATGTTTATGCATGTTTAAGCGGCAAGTATTTACATAGAAGCATAACATTTACATGATAGGAACTGGCACATTGCACAAGGGTGACACCTAAGGGACATCCAAGTCTACAGGGAACATTAATGGGATTTTAAATCAAAGGCACATTATGTAAGATTTTTTTTTTTTGTGATATATATTTTGCTGACTTGCTGATGTACTTACATTAAAATGTTTTAGAGAATGTTGAAATCCAGAAAAATAAGCAAATTTAATTAGTGGGACGGTCAGTGTCCTGTGTGGCTATGCTAATGATGTCACACACCCTTAATTTCTGGTTTGGTTTTATAGAAAACAGGGAAACACCAAAGACGCTTTAATATGTTGTGCGATTTATTAGACTGAACAGAGCAGAATTATAACAGAACCCTAAAATGTATTTATCATGATTAAAAAAGTGCTGCTTCTTTCCTATGCGATCATGACTGGAAGAATCAAAAGTGGTGGATCGTTGCATAATGAAAGCTTTCATGCAGTGTCACACTCAATGGTTCAATGCTCTTGTTACGTTTTCGGATGGTAATGTTTGAAGTATCACAAGTATCAATATTCCACTAATTTCCTGAATCAAACATTGCATTTAAGGATAATCCAGTACAGCTGTTTGATAAGGAAGTGAACCCTCCTTCCTCTCCGTGCAGTGGATTGGATGAATGCTATATTTGTTTCTCTTCGTTTTCTATTTTGAATGTTGAGGAGAACAAAACATCACTGCTTGGATTGACTCCAAAATGTTATGGTTTTTAAACAATGGATTATTTAATACCCATCGGACTCAGTGTGCAAGGTTTTGGTATGTGATGGAATTTTCGGATATGAAAAAAAATGCATGTGAAATTTCAGACTTCCTTTACTCTGCTTTATACTACCATGATAATAATGCTTTCTGCAGAGTCCTGATGTAATGAAGGTGACAACTCCCATGATTCCACACACAGTCACAGCATCATCAAACAACGCCTTTGTTTTTATGTGAATATGTCTAGTGGCAAAATTGACATACTGTGCAATTGATTACATACAAAAAGCATTTGATTTTAAATAACTAAAAACTATTTTTAAAAATCATTCAATAGTCATTTGAATTGTCATTTACTCGTCCTCATGTAATCGCATGTAATCTTTGAAATACAAATAACATACTTTTAATTCAATTTGAGAGTTTCTGCACTTTCAGTGAAAACGTAGAAGATCCATGTTCAAGTTTGTTTTTTACTAATATCCAAAAAGGTTATAAACTCTTTATAAAACAAATCCATATGAGCGGAGCAGTTTAATCCAACTCTTCTGAAGAGATATTATTCTTTTATATGATAAACAGATTTAATTTATTATTTTTGAGTTTTATTAACAAATAAATACACTTTCATACACTGATCAGAACTACCCAAATTCTTTGTGGCACAGATCTAAGGCGCAGTGAATTATCCTCAGATTTTGCTTCATACTGACATGATAGCATTACACAGTTTCCTGTAGATTTATCAGATGCACATCCGTGATATGAATCTCCCATTCCAGCACATCACAAAAGTGCTCTATTGGATAGAGATATGGTGACTTCGGAGGCCATTTGATGTTTACGAAACCTGTTTGAGATGATTTGAGCTGTGACGTGTAGTGTTATCCTGCCTAAAGTAGCTATAAAATGGGTACACTGTAGTCATAAAGGGATGGACATGATCAGCAATAATACTCACTGGCTGTGACTCTTGTCATAAAATGGTTCTAAGAGGCCAAAAGTGTGACAAGAATATATTACATGAATGAACTACACCACCAACTGTTCATACAAGGCAGGATGGATCCATGCTTTCATTTTGTTTATGGCGAGTTCTGACCCTTCCATCTAAATGTCACTGCAGAAATGGAGTCCTATTAGACCAGGCAGCTTTTTTTCCAATCTCCTGTTTTCCAGTAATAGTAAGCCTGTACAAATTGTAGCTCTAGAAGTTAACTAACAGCTAATAGATGTGGTAGATTGTCTTGACCACACCTACACGCTTAAATACAATGAGCTGCTGCTATGCAATTGGCTGATTATATATTTGCATTGATAAGCAGTTAAACAGCGCACCTAAAAAGTCACCAATGAGTGTATATAACATCACATTTGAAAACTCCATACTCAAAAACCAATTAAATTTGTTCTGACACACAAGCTTTCAACCATGTCTGTATGTACATACTAGCTAACGTACTAGCCTTCCTATGAAACTTTAACTCTTCTTTAAATATTTCCCAAGTAGTTTTTTTTCTACAATATTTTGCTTCAGGACAAAGCCTTATTTCTTTGTTGTTTGGCAGGAATTAAAAAAATATATATTAAAACGTCTTTTTATTAGTCACCTTAAGAAACAAATTTTTATTGGCTACAGAACAAACCATTGTTGTCCAATGACCTAATTAACCTAGTCAAGCCATTAACCTAGTCATTGCACATTAAAAGTTTGACTTTTTTTTGTTTTTAAGCTGAATATTAGTATCTTGCTAAATAAATAGTAATATTTCATGTACTGTCATCATGGCAAAGACAAAATAAATTAGTTATTATAACTATTATGTTTAAAAATGTGTTGAAAAAAAATCTGTTCTCCATTTAAAAAGCACTTGGGAAAATTTGGAAAAAGAATTACAGAAAAAAGAATTTAACAGGAGGGCTGATCATTTTGTCTCCAACTATGAATATGCATGTCAATCCTTCATATATGAATAAAACCCTAAATTTAACCTGTTTATTCTATTAAGTGATTACAAGTTGCACAGATTAAATTTTATGACAACTTAATAAAAGATTGTTTCAGTTGTTTAATTTGTCGTTTTAAAGATTAACCAGTCTTATGGGGTTAGAATAAGAGAATGAGTAAATTGTAAAAAAGACAAATGGCTAAAATTTTGGTTAGGAATAAGTGAGTAAATGATGACAACTCATTGAAGCCTTATTCTCCATCTCAAATCCTACCTAATACCTAAACTCAACTATTAAATTAATAGCATTGAAAAAGCAGCAAATTAGGAATTTATTAATGCAAAAGTCATACACTCAAAAAATTGTATATGCTGTTTGTTCAAACTACTTAATTAAAAATGAGCTGAAACAACACAATTCCTAAGTTTTTTGGGGGGACAACTACTAATCGATTGTGTGGAACCCAGCATTTTCTTTACAGTGTAGTTAATGGCTCAAATTGTACCTTCAAATAAAGTGTGACCATTATTTCTACATTAATTTATCACACATTCCCAAACCTCGACAAGTATGGTCAATTAATAATTGTTTTACACTTAAACCTACTATCAATTACCTGTTTAAGCATAACTGGGTGTGCTCGGGTCCGTAAGAAATGAATGATCTGAAGACAAAAAAAAAACAAATACATCTTAAAACAGCCCTTTAAAATAAACAAATGGACAGATCAACAGGTGGTCTCTCTCACCTGCTGTGCGGTGATGCCGTTACTAATGGCCTGCTGCACAGACTCTCGGGTGACCTGCGCAACCACCAGGTTAGGAAAGCGATACAACATCTCACTAAACAGAGCGACCAGTGCGATCTGGAGTTCAGAGTCTGTCAGGCAGAGAAAGAGTTAGTGCTTCTTTCTATTAATGGTCTTGTACAGTGCAGGGAATGTTAGACAAATGTCAGTGTGTGTGTGACATACTTGTATAGGCATATACGCGATAATTAGTTTCTACAACAATGAAGCCTGTGTCTCCTGTTCCTGGTATGGCTCCCAGTGCAGAAGAGGCAGATCCCGAAGCTGGGTTTGCGGTGACTCCTGCAGCGAGAGTTATGGCGAGTCTCGTAGGGTAGTACCTTCTTGACTTCCTCTGGGGAAAAAGATGCAGGGAGTGATGCAAAGCAGTGCAAGTGCTTGTTTTTACATTAGCATACACTACCAGTTTTGCACACTTGTTTAATAGTTTTGAAAGAAATCTCTTCTGTACACCAAGGCTGCATTTATTTGGTCAAAAATACAATTAAACTGTTTAATTTACTTTATTTTGAATAAATTTAGAGTAGATGTTTTTTTTGTGTGAATATATTTTTTTATGTAGTTAAATGTATAGTTCACCCAAAACGAAAAACTCTGTCATTCATTACTCACCCTTGACTTGTTACAAACCTTCTTTACTTTCTTTTTTTCTGCTGAACACAAAAGAAGTTCTTTTGAAAACTGTTGGAATTCCATATTTGTTTTTCCTACTATGGAAGCTAATAGTTACAGGTTTCTAATATTCTTCAAAACTAAATTATGTTTTACAGATAGAAACTCATAAAAGTTTGGAACTAATTGAGGGAGAGTAAATAGTGAGTAAATTTGGCTAAACTATTGCTTTAATTGCTGGGATTCAAAGCTGAATTTTCAGCATTGTTAATTTTTGGTGCTTATATGATATGATAATAAAACAAACAACAACTTAATTTTACATTAAAAACATAAAATATTATTTTCTCACTTTGATATATGATAAATAACTTAAGCCTTCCTGGAGAGATATTTTTAAAAACATCCATCAAAGTTCTCTTAGTATAAAATCATCGTCTAGCATTCTTGATAATGTTACATTTTTATGAAAATGGTGATGTATTTTAGGAATCTTTGATGAATGGAAATATAGTTAAAAACAACAGCATATTTAAAATATAGGATCTTTCATAATATTATGCAAGGATTTACTTTAACTTTTCCTCAGTTTAATGTGGAATTGGTGAATCAAATTATTTTTGACAAACCAAAAATAAATGACACGTTTTCTTGATGGGCACAACATTACTATTTTCACAATAAATATAAAATATGACGATACAAAGAAAAATGGACTTAAAATCTAATTGATACACTTTTTAATACATTACATAAAAAAAGAAAATAAATAATATGCGTGTGCGCGCGTGTGTGTATATATGCTGTACATATGCATGTGTGTGTAATATTACAATATATATTTGTATGTAAAAATAATTTACAACAGTACTGATTTTAATATACTTCATAAAAATAATTCAGCCCCAGTAAGCATAAATACCAAATATACTAAAATAAATTCTATGTACATCATTCAAAAGTTTGAGATACAATATGGTCTTTGCTCTAAAATCAGTTGTTAGCAAGACAAGACTTTATTCGTTATTTTTACTTGATAACAGACCTTTCTTTGGAAAACCAGGCCAAACTCTCGTAGATGCTGCAAAAATGTGAGCAGGGAGTCGCTCATGCCCTCCACAGAATAATCCTGCAAGAAAAACAACAATCAGACTACAAAGCAAAAACCTTTTAATAACCAAGCAGCAAAAGGCAGAGTGGCTCCTTTAATTTAATTACGATAAGTAATAGCTTTTATCTATGACTCAGATGTTATTCTGGGCATAATGTAGTAAAAGCGGCACTCACCCTACCAAGAGTGGAAAAGCTCAGCTGGAACAAAAAGGAAAGAATCTCCACAAGGTCCATTCCTCTTGACTATGAAAGAAAGAGATTAGACTGTTAATAAGGAGGTGGAACCACATTTACATGAACATACAGACTGACGGAATGAAAAGTCACATCATGTAAATACCTTGAGGGGGAAATTTTTTTTTTATCAGGTTGGAAGAAGAGGTGCGAGTCTTGAATAATTCACTATTGCCATGCAAACATTTGTATCCTACTATTTCCACAATCATATTCATTAAAAAAAAACTGTGCACATATGCAGTGCAGTGTAGGAACTCACATCCCACAGTCTTTACAAAGTATTCTCATCCAGACGTCTAGCTATTGAAGGAATCAGCACAAAGCCATGTGTTTTCCTAAGATAGAGAACCCATTTTTTGGTTGCTACTTTAAATTTTCAACTTTTGTTGAGTAAAGTTGGCGAAGCGAAGAGACATTTTTTCAATGTGTTAGAAAGGGAAAAAGCACACTGTTGTGCCATGCTAAGTTGTTTATCTTTGTCTGACAGTACTCAGAAGCTTTTTGCCGCTATGCACAAAGTTTATTCATGATTTTTCAACTGGGTTCATTTGAATCTGCTGTCAAAATAACACATGGAAACTGCCTTATGATCTATCTATACAATATATCGATATATTTTCAATTAACCATGATTTACCTTAACCTGACTTGCTTAGATATTATTTTGTCTGCTTTGGGATTTCTAGTTATTTTGTATACTTCCAGTTTTAAATCGTTTTGCTCTTTTGCTTTAAGATTCTAAGAATTTTGATTCAAACAAATAAATAAATACAAATTATGTAAGTAAATACATTACTGCAATCAGTTAAAGAAAATGCACTAATGTAGCTTAATAGAAACATTTTCCAAAAAACATAATTAAATAATATCTATTTTCAACAGTATGATATGAGAATTTACACAAGAAAACAGATTGGGGGTCCTGCATACAAAAATATTTAATGGTCCAAGAAATCTAAAAATCTAAATTCCCTGTCTTGAACAACAATAACAGAATATTAAGAATAATCAAAAAATCCATTGTTACATCATTAAAACCTCATTAGGCACTTGTGACTCTCATCAAAATCTCACTTCAACCATGAAACCAAATTATGCAACACACACTGACCTGTGCTGTTTTGAGGTACTGCAGGGTGAAGTACCACAGCTGAGATGCCGTGTCCAGCAGCAGGAACTGAAACCCTGCAGATGTGATGCATGGAGCCTCACCAGTCTCGCTGAGAAATAAAAAAACAAAACAAAAATATAAAACATCATTTTTTTTTTTTTTTTTTCAAAAGTCAAATGTAAGATTTTTAAGACCCTTACTTATATGAACAAAATATACAGGTGACAAATTATGAAATTATGCCCTTTTCATAAAACATAAAATACATTTTGTGTCACCAGAAAGTGTCTGTGAAGTTTTAGCTGGAAATACCCCACATATCATTTATTAAGGCTTATCAAACTCCTATTTGTAGTCACAGGGTTTTTTTTGTGTGTGTTCCTTTAAATGCAAATGACCTGCTGCTTTCCAGACGAGGGTGAACATGCTCTTCTGAAAGAAACAACAAAACCAATGCAATCTCACAGCAATTCATAACCTTTTGATTTAATGGCTATTTTGTACTCATTTGTCACACGTCCTTTTAAAAATCATATGTATTCATATGAATGAATTCCACTTTTCTGACTATTTGTAAAAGTTACATTTCCTCATGAGATCAGGCTGACAAAACAAACAAATCTAATGCAAAATGTAAGAAATGGCCAGTAGCGAATTAAAGCCTCACATGTTCGCAGTCGAACGATGATGAAGAGGAAGAGATTACAACTTCTAGACAGAATCAGAACATTTCTGTACAGTTAGTGAAAACATTTATGTAGTTGTTGTGGAGTAAAGTAGATTCAATCATCCATAAATCATGATGTTGGTCTCACTTGTTGTCATAATGCAAAAAAAACTACATTTGGACTTACAACTAGAACCTACAACTAGAGCTGTTGCATTCCTGTGTTATTGACAACCCAACCGCAATACATCAACTCTGAGGTCTCATCTCGCTGTCATCCAGCCATCAAAGCGCAGCTGCCCTACAAGCATCAAGTCAAGGCACATCCTCAAAAAGACAACTGAGTCCGGCACCAGCTGACAGTTAGAAGTAGCTGAAGCCATTGTGAAATCTGTCAAATACAATTGTGAAAGTAACAGGCATAAATGCCACTCAGTCTGCGTTATGCAACCTAGTTCCAATCCTTATTCCAATCTAGTTAAGGAGATCTGGCAAAAGCAAAATATAATTGTATTTTTCATTTCATAAATAAAACGGTTGAAACAACAATTATTTCAAAAGGTAAGTGTAGCGAGTGGAGCGTGGCCGAGAACCATGAGAGCAGAACGAAGCCGTTGGCATTAGTGTTACCGTCTGTCACCTGTAGCAGCAGTGCCAGGAAGAGAGCGGACCATGCCTGGACACTTTGGCTGTTTCTTAATGTGCGTTCTTCAGCAATCTTGCATCCATGTGTTCTCATGTAATGTTATCATTAACCGCCGAAGTTCAGTTCCAATACTCAAGACCGTAAGAACGGAGAACGCATGAAAGTTCCCAGATGCGTTCTTGATATCAAGGATGCATCGATGCAGACTTGAGTGCAAAACTCGCTCGAGAAGTCCCAGAAGTCATTGCGGCTGAATAAAGGAGGTGGAAAGTGCAGCATTTTATACCTGTTTGTTATTAAAGTTTAGAGAAATTTATGTATCTCAGGAAATCCCCTATTTGGTGGTAATACAGCATATTGATATATTAAACCATCCAGATTTACCACAAAACAATTTCCTCTCAACAGTCCAAACTACAACACCACAGAATCCAAACATCACAAGAAAACAAAGTACAGTAAAGCACTGTGGGAGCAATTTTGCTTCATTTTAAAAGTAGCATTATAAGGACATATGAAAATGCATATCTATTTTTAATTATTTAAGACCTAGAACACCTATATGAAAAGGTTAAATATTCCTGAAAGCTGTCACATTTGTGTTTATTTGTAGTCAAAAATGGCCACACATTTCATAGTCAGAAAATGTAAACAAACAACTCACCAAAAGCTAATTTTACTATAAACATAAAATAATATATTTTTTAAAAAGACACAGTAAAGTGCTGAGGAAGCATTTCTGGATCCTTTTTGAGGTAGTATTACATGGACATAGGAGAATCAAGACCTGTTTTGACAATACTTCAGTGAATTTATACATTTTAATGCCCATCAGTGGAGTGACGGTGTGCTTTACCTCTTCATGAGCCCAGCCTGTATGAGGAGCTGAGCCAGATCCTGACTGACGGCTGCGCTAGGAGAGCCCACCATGAAGTGAAGGATGACCTCCCAGCGCTCCATAGCATACCGGTCCAGACTCTCTACATCCCTCGCATGCCGATCAGGACCCAGATTGGCACCCTCGTCTGCCCACGGTTTACCCCTGGCAAGCGACTCATGAATTAGTGAATCTGCTGCTGCAGTGCTAGCATGGATTTGAATATAAACGGTGTTCCTCACCCGCCTAGAAGTGCTATTCTCAGGTTGTCCTTAAACACGGGATTGAGCACGAAACCTTGAAGTCCACCTTGAAGATGCTGACTGTGCCAGAGCCTTAGCCCTGTTAACACTGACACACATTGATCGTGGTCTCTTTAAAAAAAAAAACAAAAAAAAAACAAACAAACCAGAGACAGGCATGTAAAATATATACTGTATGTAACAAATAGTGTTTAAAAGTTAAACCAGATAGAATTTCTTTTAAAAAATAAAGAAAATAAAGTATTTCAAACTCATTAGGGTTGCATTTATTTTATTAAAATTACAGTTAGACATAAATTTTTAGAAATATCTTTACAATTTAAAATAACAGCTTTTTATTTGCAATTTATTTCTGACAAAATGTAATTTTTCAGCAGCATCACTCCAATCTTAAGTGTCACATGATCATTTATAAATTATTATATTAGAATGATGGAACTAATATTTTACTTACTTTTGACTGTCTTTTTTAACCCACAGTGCAACTGCAGCCTGTGGGAGTGGATGGTCTAAAAACAGCATCCGCATCACATAATTCTTTGCCAGTGGTGGAAGTTCCCTGCATCCGAATCAACGAAGAGTGAACAAATCAGCATAGTGTAACCTTAGTTCTTAAACGTGTGCCATGTAACTGTGTCAGAAAAGTATTTGGACAATTAAGCAATATATTAAGTTTGATATTATTAAAATCACTAAATTAGATAAAACTTTAAACCAAGTGGCACATTAAAAAAAAGTTAGATATTAGAGTAGTTTGGTGGTTTTTAGACTTTTATTTATCAGAATGATACAAAAGGTCTGCAAAACACACGCATGCACGCACGCACGCACGCACGTCATTGTTTGTAAAAAAAAGAACAGCACTGGAAACAAATTGGAAACTAGTAAAAATGTTTATAAGTCTAGTCAAACAAGATCATACTGAAAACCTTTTTTTAAGATATAAACCTTCAATTTGCAAAATAATTATTTTAGATTCATGAATTTGAGTTTCTTGCGGTTTTAGAGTAAAACATGTTTTGAAAAATAAGTATTTTATATAGTAGCATTTAAAATAGTGTTTTGTGCATTCCTCATAAAATAATTTTACACTCCCATAATATAAGTCCTTTCGTTTCTTTCAACTTTTTTTGATTTAGTGATAACATACTAAATGTGTTTTAAAAGAGACCGACCTTATGATTTACGACAATTTTAGTTGGAAAGAAAAGAGGTTAACAGGTCACAAATGGATTATAAATACTACATAAATATAGTTTTGTACCATTATATTCCCTGGAAAATATTATTTTGAAATATTATTTATCAACTATTTTGATGTAAAAAAAAAAAAAAATTACACTTTAATTTTACAGAAATTATCATTTTTAAAAAGTATTTTTTTTACAGCAAAGCAAGAAGCACCAAGCAGTTAAGAACTATCACAGACTTGCAAGAACTGTTGTTTACTAATATATTTGTGCTTTTTTAATTTTCAAATAAATGTCACTTGCTTGCACAGTATGTTATCTAGTCAAATGAAACTCCTACACTGCAAAAAAGTTCCACTTAATTCATTCATGTTGTCACAACTTAAATCAATTAAGTTAACTTAACAAATTTAAGTGGATTTAACTTAAATTAAGTTGTCCCAAAGAAATCTTAAGATTTGTGATGTTTCAGCTCATTTTAAATAAGAAGTTTAAACATGAAGCAAAACATTTTTGATTGTATATGTAAATATGAATGTGTGTATAATAGATGGACCTGTATACTGCTAGACATGTTGCTGGGTGATTGTAGAGCCTGTCCAGGACCTCTGGGGTCAATTCCTTCAGATACTCGTGCAAGTTCTTACACTGAAGCTGAACGCGAAGCTTCATCTGTAAACAGTTGAAACAGTCAAATATAGAGACAAAAAAAAGACCTGCATTATATCATTGTATAGCATTGTATCATCAATGTTACTCTGTTTGACGGGTATCTGATATAATGATTGAGGTAAAGTTCAGTGGCAACTTGTGACATCCTCCCTATATTGTTTACCTTGAAACTTTGAATATTCGGTCTAAAATCACATATTTAATTTGACTGTGAACAATATTGTACTTGGATAGTCTTTGTCCGCTAATATGGTTTCACTATTTAGAATTGGCAAAGAATGCTTTAATGAAATTATATTAAGGAGAACGTCCGAATGTGTGAATATAAAACCAACTTTACCTTTATCCATTATATCAGATACCTGTCATACGGAGTCACATTGTTCACTATCTTTGTCTGAGGTATTATAGTGCACCCTCCTTAACGTTTACACTAACATAAACACACTGATATCATAGGTAACAACAACAATAAAATGAAAAGAACATTTAATGAACAATGCATCCTTTAGATTATTGCTGTCTGGAGTTCATGCGAATATCTTAAAATGTACGTTTCATTTACCGTAGTTTGTTTCGATTTAAACTTAGACTTAATACGAAGCCAATTTGCTTACCTTGTTACACAGGCGCCAGGGAGCACAAAACAGTGCATTAAATGATTCATATCATTGTATTTCTTCAAGAACAGTCATCTGGCCATTCAGCTCGGACAGTATGAAGCCATGTTGTATGATCACGTGACCGCGGAAACACGCAGGCTGATTGGCTCACACGCCGTGTGTGGGGAGGAACTTTTCGGAAAACCGTATTTCTTTTATAAACCTTTATTTTAAAAGTCTTTTAAAAGTGTTTTTCAAAAGTATTTATGAGAAACTACATAGATTTGCAAAAAAGACGGGCACACATTCGTTTGATCATTTTTAATAGCACTGAATAGTATGAACACAAACAAAACCTTTACATTAACTTTATACTTTTAAAAAAATTCTAGCAACCAATAAATGTAAAAGACAACAGCAGCAGCAACACATGCCTCACGAGTCTTCCTTTTCTTGGTACCTGTAACAAAGAAATCGATAATAATTTACACTATATGATTAAATAATGATTATTAATTCAATTATAATAATATCTCCAGCCAGTGCACTAAGACAGCATTCAATTCAACCCATTGTCATTAATAAAAGTAAACTTATAAATAAATAAATAACAGATAAACAGTAAATAATAGTATATATATATATATATATATATATATATA
>CAIGQW010002378.1:739107-774216 GCA_903798125.1 Danio choprae
ACACACACACACCTAATATTGTAGGAGTTAAGACATAATGTTATTTATTATTATCATGTTTGTCAGGAAGAGGTGTTGTCAGTTAATTGTAAATTTAATTGATGTATTCTCTCTATAGGATGACAGAGAACGACGTTGATAACGAGCTGTTGGACTATGAGGAGGATGAGGTAGATGCAGGTGGTGTGGGGGATGCAGGCCTTGGACACAGCGACAGCGTTATATCCATCAGGAAAGAAGGCGTCAAAGGGTCATATGTGTCCATCCACTCCTCAGGATTCAGAGATTTCCTTCTCAAACCAGAACTCCTAAGAGCAATAGTGGACTGCGGATTTGAACATCCATCTGAGGGTGAGCAGTTCTACATCTGCTCATATATAGCCTTGTTATACCTTTAATCAGTTGCGCTAAATAAGGGACTTAAAGTCTTAAAGTTGCTGAGACATTTATTTCAGTATGTTGATGTACTTCCAATTGAATCTGAATATTGAGTAGGGGGCGGGGCTTTTTGCACATCATCCACTCATTTCAAACTAACGGTGAAAAGGACATGTTTAAGAATATTGTGTCTTAAGCCGTCAAACTGACATCAACACAAGGACTGTCACCCCAAACGTGGAAGCAAATGGTCAGATTTTGATTGAAGATTATTTTCGGTAAATTAACCTGCACAGATTAATTGTTCACTTAAAGAATAACAATGTGAGCTAGCAAAATAAACTCGGTAAATTTTGATTTTACACTTTTTGAGTTTGTTTACTTTCAATCATTTCGAGAGGTTGTTGAAAATGCATTTGATCAGATTGATATCATAGTGTAAATGCTGATGTGGTCAAATGTTGCTGTTGTGATAAAGAACACAAAAAAATAAGGCATTCCTACTTTGCTGCATTGTACCTAAATGCAGAGATTTTGAGCCAACATTTTATGTGTTATCAAGATGCTTTTCCTTTACTTGCTTTACTTCTCACTTCTAATCCATGTGCATTTATTAAGTAGCGAACAGATGTGATTCATTATTTAATACCTGATGTTACATTAAATAGTTCATGTATTATTCATTCATTAATTTTCTTTTCGGCTTAGTCCCTTTATTAATCTGGGGTCGTCACAGCAGAATGAACCGCCAACTTATCCAGCATATGTTTTACGCAGCGGATGCCCTTCCAGCTGCAACCCATCACTGGGAAACATCCATACACACCCATTCACACTCATACACTACGGACAATTTAGCTTACCCAATTCACCTATACCACATGTCTTTGGACTGTGGGGGAAACCCGGAGCACCCGGAGGAAACCCACGCAAACACGGGAAGAACATGCAAACTCCACACAGAAACGTCAACTGACCCAGCCGGGGCTCGAACCAGCGACCTTCTTGCTGTCAGGTGATAGTGCTACCCACTGCCCCACCGTGCTGCCCTTCATGTATTGTATTATATTATATTGTATTATATTATATTATATTTTTCATTCATTCATTTTCTTTTCGGCTTAGTCCCTTTATTAATCTGGGGTCGCCACAGCGGAATGGACCGCCAACTTATCTAGCATTTGTTTTACGCAGCGGATGCATTTCCAGCTGCAACCCATCCCTGGGAAACACTCATACACTCTATAATATGTAATAATTTGGAGGATTGTGACACCCTTGATATATATATATATATATATATATATATATATATATATATATATATATATATATATATATATATATATATATAAATAAACATTTATTCATTTATTTATTTTTCCTTTTCAGTTCAGCATGAATGCATTCCTCAGGCCATCTTGGGGATGGATGTTTTATGTCAGGCCAAGTCTGGAATGGGGAAGACAGCCGTCTTTGTGTTGGCCACCCTTCAGCAGCTGGAGCCAGTGACTGGTCAGGTAACGGCTCTCTTTTAAAAGTTTTGAATACACAGAGCTAATAGTTTTAAATAATTTTTATGCTATCATTATTACAATACTTGATTATTACATGCATTTTTTCTGGATTTTCTTCATGTGCTATTTAAAAATTTGGGACTGCTCTCACCCAGGTGTCAGTGCTGGTGATGTGTCACACACGAGAGCTGGCATTCCAGATCAGTAAAGAGTATGAGCGCTTCTCCAAATACATGCCCAGTGTCAAGGTAAGATTTATTTTTAGAAAATAGAAAATTTTGTTTACATTTATCCTGTTTTACATTTTCCTGGGAAAGATGTAGCTGTTGTGGAATGTATTTATTTATTTGTTTATAGTAATTGTTACGAAAATGTACTTAAGTGTTACTTAACAATTTTGTAAAGATAATGTGCTTCCTCAGTTGCTCAAGAAAATTCCGTAGGGAGACAATATAAAAATTAAAAGTTAAGTACTTTTTTTTCCTTCGAGGTTGGTAGTGTAGTTTGGTAGTAGCCGCATTACTATTCGCTCTCCATGTTTTTTTTTCTCCCACTGTCTAAATTTGCTTTATTGGCATAATATAAACAAGTTAGAAATACTTCAATGCCTATGTTTAAGAATGACTAAAGAAAGATATATAGAAATTATATACAAAAATTATTTTCCAATTCTTACTATAGAGAAGATTGATATATAAATTGAAATGTATTGCTGTGGACATGCTCCACAAGATATCGGATTGAATATTGAATTAGAATAACAGCAAGAGGAATTTACAAAGCTGTAATTAAATTGAAAAAAAAATGTATCACTCTAGAAAGGAATTTTATTATTTTATTATTAACACAAATTTTGGAAATAAACATATATAATTATGCTACTGTTTAAAGATTTGGGGAGAGTGAGATTTTTCAGCAGGGTACATTAAATCAAACAGACAGTAAAGGCATATTTAGTGTTGTAAAGTATATTTGTATTTCTTGTAAATGATGCTCTTTTGAATTTTCCTGTCATCAGAGAATCCAAAAAAAAAAGTTGAATAAAATAAACATGAATAATAATTATAATTTTTTCTTGATGAAAGTCATCATATTAGAATGATTTCTGAATGATGTGATAATATTAAATAAACATTTGTTTATTCTATATTGATGTTTGGCTTTTTCCATGCTCTGTTAAATAAACCATATTTTATTAATTATTACGAAAGCTCATTTTAAATTACAATTTTATTTAAGAGTGATTTCAAACATCATTAATATTATTAATAGAATAGATTACGAACATCTAAAATCCATACTTATAAATAAATTGATTATTGAAATTTTTTACACTTGTATTACGTTTTTTTGTGTGGTGACTGTAAATTCAAGAGTTTAATAATTTGGGGGAAAAAACTGACACTTTTAACATATACAAACTTTTTCTGTGTTTGTCTTCTCACTCTGTCTCTTTCCCCCAGGTGGCAGTATTCTTTGGTGGTTTGTCTATAAAGAAGGATGAGGAGGTGCTGAAGAAGGAGAGCCCTCATGTGGTGGTGGGAACTCCTGGACGGATCCTAGCTCTGTCTCGCAACAAGAGTCTCAACCTGCGCCACATCAAGCACTTCATTCTTGACGAATGTGACAAGATGCTGGAGCAACTTGGTGAGCAGACTTTTTATGAGACTAAGGCTGTATTCAGAATACAATTTAAACATCTTACTGCTTACTGAATGGAGTACATAAAATTTGACGTCTACTTTTCTCTTAAAGAAACAAATGGAACTGTATTCATTGTTCCATGATAACTTATAGTAGTGCCTGTATTCAGTTTTTATGAATGGAAAAGTTTTACTTGTTATTAAGCTTTAAAGGGGATAGTTCACCCAAAAATATAAATACTCACCCTCAAGTGGTTCCAAACCATTTTTGTTGAACACAAAAGAAGATATTTTGAAGAAAGCTAAAAACCTGTAACCATTGACTTCCATAGTTGGTAAAAGAAGTATGGAAGTAAATTTTTACAGATTTCCAACAATTTTCAAAATGTCATCTTTTGTGTTCAACAGAAGAAAGAAAATCATAAAGGTTTTAGTGAAAATGGTTTGTCAGCCACATTAAATAGTCACTCTGAGGATAAATGGTCAAGTGCATTGCATTGTGGGATACAGCATTCTTTGCAATTTGATTTGTCTGCATCAAATTACATTTACAAAGTGAATTTATATATTAAATGGAAGTAAAGTGTCTACATTTGTTTCAAAAAACCTTTTTGTTATGGGTGAAAAAAAAGTTTCATTGTCATTCAATAAAGCAGATACATTTATGTGGAAAATATAAATGACACATTTATTCCGACTTATACTTATTAAACTATATTTCTTGCTAACAAATGGGCAATACATGGAGGCAAAATATTAAGATTTAAAATTACTTGCTTAAATAAATATCCCTAAATATAGCCATTTAATATGTCATCAAATTATTGTCATTATTAATATGCCTGAATTTTTGGTATATATAATATCATTAAACTGAATGGCATTTTAGTGTGTGTCTTCTGTAAATGATGATAAAAATATGTGAAATAAACACATTTGTCTTTTTTATTTTCCTGCAGATATGCGGCGGGATGTCCAGGAAATCTTTCGAATGACCCCTCACGAGAAGCAGGTCATGATGTTCAGTGCCACCCTGAGCAAAGAGATCCGTCCCGTCTGCAGAAAGTTCATGCAAGATGTAATTACGCCTCTCCTACTACTACCATGTCAGCAGCTCCTTCCCTTCACAAGACCACATCATATACACCTGAAAGAGATCCATTCGCGGCCTCCCTGAGACATCGTAGCGCTAAATGCCCCTCTCTCCTGCCTGTTTGATAATCACAGACTGTTAACTAATAGAGGCACAGCGAAAAAGATGTTAAGTCCTTAATCCCCGCCTCAGCTGGCAGCGCTGTGTCGGCATTTGGCAAACACAGTCCCCCCCGTCCATGTGGCCAACAGATAATGCACCATCCATCAGCCTCAGCCCGATGAAAAATTTAAATAGGTCCTTTAACAACCTTTCTTAAAGTCATGAAGAGTCTATCCAATATATCTTAAAGAGGACGTCTTTAAAGTAACAATGCAGTGCTCCCCTAGTCCCTAAATACACTTCAGATCAGGGCTGTAAATTCGTTTAAAAAACATTTAGTCCCAAGTGAACGCAATCCTTCACATTTGAATATTACTTCACACTCAGTTTCTATTCATCAAGATAAATTGCTTTAGTTCCTGCTCGACTGTAATTCCAGCCTGGAGATTTGTCCTTAAATAACCTTTAATTAAGAACACAGGCACTTGTTGAAGATTTGTTGCCAACTGCCAGAGACTCTCAAGGGGGCACAAAACTAAACCCGATAAAGTATCGGCCCGACAAAGCAAGCCAGCTGCTAAAAACCACATTAGATTCAAGACAACCTGGCACTCCAGGGCCGCAGTTAATTACTCTTTAACAAAGCACAATGAAATCAACTGAGAAATAAAAAGATTCAATCAATGGCAGCGTAAATCAGCTCAGGTGGACCAGCCAATGATAAAGCAGCTCTTCATCAATCCAGCTGACAGTCAGTGATTAGCACAGTTCCTCATGTGCCCCCAAGAACAACAAAGACAAACCGTCTGTCATGAAGTTAAAATCAAAGCAGTAAAACTGGCCCGAAGCAGAGAAGAAAGAATGCGCGCGTGTGAGGGACGAGAGAAGAGAGAGAAAGGGAGGATTAAGCTGCGGAAGACTGGAGCGAGAGGGGTGAGATGATGAAGAAACTTTATAGAGTAGAGAGGAGACATGCGCGGGTGTAGATAGAGACACTCTCTAAGAACCGTTAGGTGGACATAAGCAACTGAAAAACATCAGGAACTGTAAATAGTAAAGCACAACTTTGAGCAACTATACAAAATATTGAATGACCTGTTAGGGGACTTAAGGGGGCACATGACTACTAAATATTCATGCCCTTATGATGAGTGAAAACCTTCTATTCAAAAACACAGAGATTCCAACACTCTTTGGTGCTCGTTTATTCAGAGTACAATGCACCGCCTAGGTTTACTTCAAATAAATAATCAAATAAAATGAGCTTTAGATGGGACAACTGGTACCTGTATGATTGATAGGCGGAGAAGGTAGATTTGACTAAACAAATAAGGTAAGTGCATTCATGCATTTAGCAGTGCAGTGGACTGGGTTAACATCTTAAATGAGATTCTCATAATGCTGTACCCAAGCCTTTATTATAGGATGTTCTTTATATATTAAATCTATTGCATGAATTTGGCTTCCAAATTGATCTTTTTTAGAACGTCCCACTGCTAAATGTTACACAGTGTTGCAGAAATGTGTGTGAGGTGGTGAATGAGTGTTTAGAGTCAACATGAAATGGCATTAATAACTCGCTCTATACTTGTGTAAAGTGACATTTTCTGAATTAGGCGAAAATGGGATGGGACTTGATTGGATGGTGAAAAGCGAGCGTCTTGAAAGTCACCATTGAAAAACATTTTTGACATGGTGGGAAAAGTTCTGTTTTTGTTTTTTAACATTGCTACAGTTCATCATTGTAACTTACCGCAGTAACTGATAATGCGTTATTGTGCCAAGCACTGTTAAGTTTTTATAAAGGCAGTAGACCTAAATAACTCTAACTCGTTTGCAGCAATTTGATTAAAATAGTGGGATCATAAATACATATAAAATATACTAAGGGATGAATCATTTATTATAAAATGCATTTCAAAGTAGACTGTGAACAAAAGTTGAACAAAACAAGCTCTTATGAATTGTAATGTGTATAATGTAAATCACATGAAAAATACAATTTAAAATACAAAGTTTATTGCTGGGGTATAAGCAGATTGTAATCAAATTTACTTGTAAAAATGAACAAATTCATGCAAGTAAGCCACCAATTTGACAAAATGTAAAATAGTTACAAATTGACCTAGGTCACATCAGCCAAAAAGAAAGTCAAGTTATATTATGTTTGTGAAATTGTGTGTACAGATGAATGATAAACAATAAGAACAGGAATGTGTACTTAGAAAGCAAATTGGGTCCGTTTGGATTTCATGTTGACTTTGTTACTCCGAGCTCCTTACAACATGTATTTTAAAGTCAGTTCCAAACTCCACGTCAATAACTAGTTTTACTTTGTGTTCTTTGGAAGATGTGTAGTTTCAGAACATATATTTAGAAATAGCACAGATATGATTTCAGGCTTGATATAGCTAAAAGTAGTCTAGGACAGCCGGGTAGCATTTATCAACGTGTAGAGACAGTGTGTGTGTGTGTGTGTTGTGTTGTGTTGTGTCCTGTCCTGTCCTGTGTCCTCATTGGCTTGGGATGGGAGGGGAGGGTAAATCTAACCCCCATCCCTTCTCTTCCCTCCCTTTCTCCTGCTATTTCATAAATCTTCTTTCTAACACCATCTTCTCCTTCTCGTTGTCACATCCTCCCCCCTCTGCTGTCCTTTGCTAAAATGTTATACTTCTTTTGTCCTTGTTTTTCTTTGTGTTCTGGTGTTCTTTCTTTCCTTGTCCCACATTGACACCCATTCTTACCCACACCATCACGTTGTCATAAATACCACTTCCTCTTTCACACCCTTGTAACATAATTATCTGCACCACCCATGTCTTGTCAAATTTCCTGTACGCATCTTCACACAATCTTAACTCCGTGAACCTGCACACTCCTCTCCCATCCCTCCTCACCTCCCCTCCCCCCTGCTTCTACTGATTGTCCGTAGCCTATGGAAATTTTTGTGGACGACGAGACCAAGTTGACACTTCACGGCCTCCAGCAGTACTACGTCAAGCTGAAGGACAACGAGAAGAACAGGAAGCTCTTTGATCTCCTGGATGTGTTGGAGTTCAACCAGGTATCTTGAGAGTCCACAAGGACACACGCAAATGTCCTATGTCAGTGTTTCTCAACCATGTTTCTGGAGGACCACCAACACTGCATGTTTTGGATGTCTCCTTTGTCTGTCACAACCATTACAGGTTTTTCAGCCTCTACTAATGAGCTGATGATCTGAATCAGGTGGATTTGGTTAAGGTGACCTGAAAAATGTGCAGAGCTGGTGCCCTCCACAAACGTGGTTGAGAAACACTGTTTTCAGTGAGCCATTCACAATTGGTCAGACAAAACACATTGACATTAACATTCTTTCTGTTGTGGTCAATCATAGTAGGATTTTTTTTAGGAACTTTCCCTGTTTATTTGTCTTTTTTTATATCACCTTTGTGGGAACATTCAGTGCGACAAGAATATTATTGAATTCATGAAGTTTTGTTTTCTGGCTAACAAGAGAATAAATAACATGAAAGGAATCTACATTTTTGCTAGAGTTTTGGTACTGTGCAGTGAAGCATAAATATCTTGTTTTGTTGTGTTTCCTCATCATTACATTAATTAGTCAGTAGCTGGTCTTATGTGATCCTTCGAATGCATATGGCCATACTGATTGCTCACATTGCTAAGTAATAATAATAATAAAAAAAAACTGTTAAAATGCATATTTGACTAACTCTAAAAGTGGACAAGCTCAAAATATTTTAACCCCCATTTATACCTTCTCGAAAGTGTCAACCATTTGTGATCAGATTCACAACAATGCATCTTAGACCCTGTTCACACCTGGTATTAAGATGCATTTTTGTCGACCTGATCACAAGTGGACAAAGCAGACTATCTGTTAGAGTTGTTGTTAAGCTTGAAGATGCTGCACAAGGCGCTGTGCATGGGCTTTTTCAATTATTTTGAACCAGTGGATGAAATAAGCTCATGCAACTAAGATATCATTGGAAAATAAGACAAAGAGAGCAGCAGCTTTCTGTTTCACACAAAGATGACATTTCCAGTCATTAGGCAGACAGAAGGCGGTATTTAGAGGCTGTTCGACCACATTCAACCACATGAGCGTTCACACTATTAGAGAAATACAATCGAATGCTTTTTTGACCACCTCTGAATGTGGTTGACAAGCACAAAACGTTTCAGACCCCGTTCACACCTGTATTTAGCATTGTGCTCTTGTGATTGGATTGACAAAAACGCATCTTAATTCCAGGTGTCTGGTACAGGGCCTTAATAGCATGTTTCAATTTGACCAAAGAGTGACCCAAGAAAGAGACCAGGATAATTCGCAACAGTTTGTTCTTTCTAAGATAAATTTAAATATCTGAAAATGACATGCACTTTGGTCATTCACAGGCTTTAATGCAAAATACAGTTCAATTCATTTGAATACAGACTTGCATGGAAAACTACAACCCATGTGGTATGGGCCAAATTACAGTAGGGTTTAAAAATACAGCAATCTGCGATTCACAACCTTAAGCCTTGAAATAATGTTCCGATTGAATATCGTTTGATCTAATTTATACAACCTTAAGCTACAATCCCATATATGTGATATGCAGATTGATTTCTGTAAGATTTTTTAAAATGTTTTTGAAATATTTCAGGCTTACCAAGGATTTATTTGATCAATGTTATTCAGTTGTATTCAGTATCAAAAATATTAACAGTTCTATGGTTGTTTGGATTGCTGGTTGCTGCCAATGACCCCCAAAAAACTTTTGGCGAGCCAGCCAGAAGCTATAGCTGATTTTTGGATCTTGTTTGGATTAAGAATTATTTTAATGATGAAAATTGGCTGGCACCATGTTACAGCTGCTTAGTATTGCAGGTGGTGATCTTTGTGAAGTCGGTGCAGCGTTGTATTGCTCTCGCTCAGTTGCTGGTGGAGCAAAATTTCCCTGCTATTGCCATTCATAGAGCGATGCCTCAAGATGAAAGGTAGGAAATAAACTATTTAAATTCATTATACAGTAAATATTGATGAATTTTAGAGAGCTTGTATCACATTTTAGACTGATTTTTTTTCCCCCCCAAGGCTAGCTCGATATCAGCAATTTAAGGATTTCCAGAGAAGGATCCTGGTGGCCACAAACCTGTTTGGCCGAGGTATGGACATCGAAAGAGTCAACATTGCCTTTAACTACGACATGCCTGAAGACTCTGACACGTACCTGCACAGGGTTGGTTCTGATCATGTGACACTGTCTGGAAAAAATAAATCAAAAAGCGAAGTCCAAAGCTTTATTAACTTTGCTGTTAATGGATTCACCTGAACAACTATAACTTTTCTCGTTCTTCAGGTTGCGCGGGCTGGCAGATTCGGAACAAAAGGTCTGGCTATCACCTTTGTGTCAGATGAGACTGACGCCCGCACTTTAAATGACGTTCAGGACAGGTTTGAGGTGAACATCAGTGAACTTCCAGAAGAGATTGACATCTCATCATACAGTGAGTGTTAACATTCAGACTTTATAGATTGGTTTTCCAATCAAAACTTTTAAGGGTTACTTCACCAAAAATGTTTTTATTTATTCAAACCCCTTTAAAAAAAACTAATTACAGAACAAGATGAGAACATTTGTATAAAGGAAATCAAATCAATACATAATTCAGTTCTCCAGATATAGAGTTAGTGTCAACAATGTACTAAAAACAAAAGTATTTCATTAACATTTTGAAAGGTTTGGCTGTAGTTTGACAGTATCTTGACACTTATCACAGTCCTATAGTCCACCATTGCTGTTTTGTTTCTCAAGAACTTCATGTTTTCATTGTTGCATAAAATGTTTTCTGTTTTTATATACTGGTGTCGTATAAATGTCTCCTCCGTTACACTGCTTTGAAGAAACGAGTCAAAACTGTTTTTATTTTGTCTGAATTTGTGTTCACTTATCTGATTTTCTCCCTGTTTTTCTCCTAGTTGAACAAACACGATAAAGATGACAAGATTAAATGCAGGAGTTTCTTCGGAGGATGCATGGGATTGTAGCATTTGATAGCAATTGAGAGTTTGTATTTCACTGTTCCAGTGTTAGTGAATACTTATATGGCTCATATCGCAGCGTTATCCTGTATTGTGGTGGTTTCCTAACGCCTCCTTGGTTCTGTTTTTGCTTATTGAAAGTTAATAAATGCAATATTTAGTTTTTTATTACCTTTTTCCTTTCAATATGAATTATTTTGTGTTTGGGTTGTTTGATTTTTAGTTTATTTTTAATGAAAGTACATACTTCATAATTTCTGTTGTGAGTTTTCATTTTTAGATTATAATGGACTACACAGATGATTGCACTGATGTAGAATTGATCGAAAGTTACTAAATATATTAGCAGTATATGCTGAATGCCTGTTACCGGTGAAGTAGGTATCAAACAAAATGATTGTTCATTCAGTTGCCAGATGGAAGGCCGGTTTGTTTAAACTACTTAATGCTTGTTGAACCAAATAAAGTATTGTTTGATTTACAAATTGCTTTCACGGACTTTACTTGTTTCACACTTTATGTATGTTCATTTACATAACCTCCATGGTCACAGTAAATAGAGTATTCTTTGAAAGTGTTGTATGTTCAACTGTAAGACAGAAATTATTACAAAAAAATGCAGTATACTTGGGCCTTAATTTCATGTGATCCTCTTAAGTAATTTTTGCAGTTAAAATGGTGCAGATACATCTCTGAAGGAGTTTTTAGGTGTTGTTAAATGCACATATTCATTTACACAGCAATTATGACTGTACAGTTAAAAGAGAAGTTTTCATAAAAGACTTTTGCACTGGGTGCTTATAGGAACTAGACACCAGGCAGGACCCACAACATCTTCCTTGTTGCATTCATACTGCCAATAGGAACTTTAAAATAATGTAAGACAGTCAATAGCAACATTATAGACATGTTTTATAAATGTCAACAACTGGAGAAAATTGATCTGAGCTGTGTGTCTGTTGTGTTTGGCGATAACAAAAGATGCAATGTCACAGTGTTTCCACTACAGCGCCTAATTTGCGCTCAGTTCTGCTGGCAACACAACTTCTGGGGTGTGTAAAATGTTCTTATGTTGCTGCGCTTACAACGTGCCAGTGGAAAAACACGCTGTAAGACATCAGATGCAACCAACAACAGCTGATTTTCATCGTCACTAGTTCTTTGACGTCTGCATGGTGTGTCCTGGGGTTTAGACTCTACTCTGAACTAGAAGCTGATTTAGTTACCCTAAAAGGTTATCCTATATCTAAAAATGTTCTCAGGTTCTGCAGTGAGAACACTTCAATAGTTATAGGAACTATGAAAACATTCTGTAAGAGCAAAAGACCCTGTTCTTACAATTATTGGTGCAAATACCTGATTCCTGGGACGTTTACAATAGTTATAGGAACCATGAAAACATCCCTTAAGGGCAAAAGCCCCTGTTGTTCTTGTAATTATTGGCCTGGCAACTCAGGAATTGGGAATGATTTTAGTTATAACAGCATTTGAAGTTACTGAACTGGGTTCTATTTCAGGGCAAGGTCTAACCTAACACTGGGAACTACCTAACAGATTACAGTTACTTTTATTTTATACACAAAAATACATAATGCCATCACATGTAACTAGTTACTCCTCACCCTGCTGAGTTCTTATAATCTGGTGAAAAAGTCTGTAATGAATTGTGAGAAGGCATAAATGAGCCTTAATTTTGCTGTGTAAAGACAACAACCTGGATCACTTCCACTTGATGCAGATTTCCATGCTTGGTCAGAGGCAACAGTTTATACATGTCTTCTTTTACATGGACAGGGACGAAAAAGTGGTAGGGTTAACTTTACACACAAGGGACTTAGATGAGAACTACTTTCTCATCATAAATGTACAACTTTTAAAGCTTTATTTGGTGTAATAAGGCGACCTAATTGTGTTTCCAGTAATCTTGCCAGATAGAATTGCTGTTGTTTGGGGCCTGCAGCTTATATTAAAGCCAGTTTTCTGTTCCAGAACTGCTTTTTCTGAGAGGTGCAAAAAGTCAGTTTTAGATTGTAGGGCTGTCATAGGTCATGGTTCTGTATGTACCTTGGTTTTAGGGTCAGTTTGATACTGTTTGGTACAACAGGAATAAGCAACAAATCTCCAGTGCTTCCATTCTTGTTTATTTTCAACAGGCAGAAGTGTTTGGTCTTATCAGCTGTATAGCGAAGAGATCAGACTGGCTTATGTGTGCATGAGATAGAAATATAAAACACAGTTCCATTGTTTTTCTATGTAAATTTTGTTATGTTTTATATGATGACAATATGGTAAACCATGCAGCATATATCGTCATGGTTCAGAACGAGTACATTTACACCCCTACTAGATTGGAATTTCTGAGACTGGTCAGAGGTCTGACATCAACATACCTGATGTGCACCAAACAAGCGGACGGAGACCACTGAAATCTCTGGTGCTGGTGGAAATATGAACCAAACATCTCCAAGAATTCATGTGACAACAGCTGTTTCCACCCAAAGATGCAAATTAGATTTATGCATGAAATTGGAATATTGCATAAAACATTTGCAAATAAAGCCGTTTCCATCCAATGAGTCAAAGTACAAAATCATCGCCTCCTGATAAACTGGCGCCAAATATGAAAAAGAAAAAATGGAATTAGCTTTAGGAGAAGCCTCTGTGGGCCTTCTCTTGTAAAATAAATTACATCAAAAGATGAAGAGGAAATACAATGAACGTGTTGTGGCTTTTGGAGGCACGAGACTCATTTGTTCTGGGAGGTAATAATACTGAACCACTTTGATGACAAACTTTGGCTAAGGGATTTTAGAATGACCAAAGCAACACTTCAGATATTTTACTATGTGGTCAATCCACCGGTTTGTCCAAGAGTGCCATCCCATCACACTACATTTAATTAAAAATAGCATTATTTTTTTTTAAGCTCATGCTGGAATGTATTCATTAAATGTTTTTAGGCATAGTTTATTTGCATTTTTTCTTATCCGATAAAAAAAAATATCTATCCTACTCAGTTTTCCCTCATTTTCTCTGGCTTTTCTAAAGTGGCTGGCGGTTGAACAGGAACAGGAAGAGAACGTGGTAAAGTCAACATTGAAAGCCATGAAACAGGAAGTCAACAGGACATGAGGAGTAAAAAGGAAATCTGGAGCGACAGAACAGAGGCGTCAAAGGTGTCAGAATGGCGCCTGGATCAGTGCTGATGTGGGGGATTTTAATAAATGATCTCTGAAAGGAAGATAAGATTTCAGTTTAACAACCAACATGACATAGAAAGGATGCGTTTATAAATCTAAAAAGACAGGAAAAAGTAGCATATATTGTCAAATATCAAAATAGTCTGTTTTATTCTCAAAGTATTAAAGTTATAAACATGTCAGGCAGTGGTTTCACACTTCTTCATACTGCATTTGCATTAATATCAGGTCATCTCTCTTTCTCAAACACTTTAGATACAGTATATTTAATCTCTGGCCTACTGCAATCAATTCATTTCATTCGTAAAAAAAATTAAAAGCAATTCCTATGACCACTGGTTTTGCAACAAACCTATACAAAAAGCAATGACATCTCTCCCGGTCCTGGAAGAGCAGTTCAAATAAAAGGTTCAAGTACAGTACTTCAACAGAATGGCACAGAAGAAATGTTGTCCAGAGTTTTGGTATGTCAGTAACATGAGCCTCGGATCATTTCTGGCACAAGCTTGAACTTCATAGATTCAAGTGCTACATAAAAAGTCAAACAAACAAGTCTGCACTTTTATGGATGCATTGGTCAAATTAGACACCAATTATACACAATCTTCATTTATAATGATGTCAGAAACTAATAAAACCTGCAAAAAGGGCTTTAGTAAGGCTGAATCTCATGAAACTCGCTAATAGTATAGTAATATTATATATTACTTTGTATATATAATGGTGTTAAACAATAATTCCAGTTATAATAAGAATTATCACTGAGAAAAATGAGGGGGAAACAGTATTTTACGTTGTCCTTTTTATACGTTTTACATACTATAGTAAAACAATAAATTATGTATTATTACATACAACTATCCTTTAACCTAACCCTCAGCCGAGCCCTAACCATATAGTAAGTACATGTAGTTAATTAATATTACTCAGCACTTGAATGGTAAGGACGACGCTGTAATAAACAAACAAAACAGAAACAAAAATTAATTAAAATTTGGGTAAAATTACTCATATTAATGTCATTAAAAATGCTCCCAAACCAGTTAAATTTGATATTCTGAAGCATATGGTCCCCATTTTTCTTATATATTTATTTATTTTTATATAAATATAAGTCTTGAAAGTGTCTTTACATGAGATTCATCCAAAAGACAGAGTGATGGGATAAAATAAAATGACTTTTGCATTGACGCTGATCCCACACAACGGTCAGCAAGCTCAAATAATTATAATAAAAAAAGAGGAATCTGATTATTTTTCTCCATATCAGAATAAGGCATTCTGCATAGGAGTTGTTTGCAGCTTAACTACCGTTTTCACTGAGGGAAGATTGTTGCATGATTGCAGCGCAAAATACAACGCACTTCCTTTTGTGCGGTTTCCAGAATGCCTGGGAGTTCCTCCATCACAAAACAGCAGTTATTTTATACTCCCTTTCACACCCTGTCTCTTGTTTTCTTTGGTTTGAGAGGGCGTCTCTCTCTTCTGGTACTTGTAATAATAGTTTTCTCCTTCGGGTCTTTTGTGATCTCCTCAGCTCCAGCTAACGTCATATTTAGTCCAGCCCTCAGGGGGAGCCAGATAAATTCGTCGTCCACGAGAAATAAAGCTGACTACGCCCCTGTATCCAGCACGGGGAACCCCTGACTTCAAGTCGTCCATAACTCCTAAATTGCGGGCCAGCACTTTAAAACTGTCTCTGCTGGAATACTGCACACGAAACGGTCCAGAGCCTTTCAAGCTTCCGCCATGCTGTAGTTCCTCTACCTTCACCAAGGGGGCGCTATAAACGTCCTTTTCAAAGGATACGTCGTACTTCTCCCTGACCAAGTAGGACAAGTCCAGTTTCGTGAAAGGCACAAAATCAGTATTGAGTTTAATGTAGCGCAGATACTGGTCAAAAAACTGACCCAAACTGACGCCTTTCCGGCCGAAGGTTATAGTCCTGGAGATCTCGGGGCGAATGCATGAGCGGTTCTTCCGCTGCTCTGGGTGTCGCATCCAGTCGTCCCAGAACGCCTTGGGCCACTTGGGCTCCAACTCTGCCCAGACTTCCTTCAATAGCATCCATCCAAGACCGGGAAAGAAATCTGTCCGGTAAAGGAGTTCAGCCTTGCCTGGGTCAACCAGACCGTCCCGTCCATTATCGTTCCAAGCGGAAATGCACCACAGAGTAGGGTCCGATCGCAATATGGGGTAGAGTGCATGGAAATACTCGAAAAAGTCAGGAGCTACCTATAAGATAAAACGAGAGCAGTTTTAGGAAATTGTGATAAAGTAGACAGTATTTTTAAACCATCGGACAGAAATGGCTGGATTAGTCAAGGTCTTGGCAGTCTAGATGTGTTCAGAGGTGGTTAGGTGAACATTTGTTCAGCCAGCTGGCTGTTTTATAACAATGCACCAAAAAAAAGTGTGTTTAAGCCTTGGGGAATCTTAGCTGTGATGCTCAGTAGAGCTTAACCAATGGTACCATCACAGTTAATCCTCTGACCAGTTAAATGTGCTAATCTGTGGAAGAAAACCAGAATTAGAGCAACACACTCAAACTTAAGAACAGTCACTTGTCAAGTTAATTTAGATTCAACTCATTGAATGTAACAGTCAGTACATTCCTATGGACTTTTTGAGAAACTACGGTCTGATTTTCTTTCAATCTAGTTATGATTTTTCACGTCACAAACATATTCTTATTTTAAATGTAAGTGGAAGTTGGTTTGAAACCTCTAGTATTCTTCAAACAATCAGTGTCGATTCATAGATCTGTCTGTGCTGTTTCAGTTAATACCCCATCCAATAGTAGCAAGAACCTTTTTATTATGATACTTAATATCCTTAATATTTTGTCAGTTTTATCAGGAAATTTAATCAATAATAATGTGGCGTAACAATGAAGAATGACTGAATATGATCATTCCTACATTTACTACTATTTATAGCGTAAAATAAACATGAATTAACAAATGAAATCTTATGTAATCAAGTGTTTCAGCTGCAGAAAGATGCCAATACAACAGCCTGTAAACATCATTACAATTACATTTATATCATGCTTGTTATATACAGCTTGTTAGTTTGCTAGAGGAATCCTACAGTTCACAGCAATAGCATACCATTGTTTTTTATTTGTATTTTTTGTCCTTAAGAAAATTGTAATCATAAAATCTCAGGTTACGACTTTCTGGTCATTATGTCAGATACAATGAAATGACATCCTGTCACTGGCCTGATTTCATAACCGCTTCAAGAATCAAGTTAACTCTGTGGAAGAGAACTAAATGTATTTATAGAGAGCTCAGAATGTCACTGTTTAATACATTTTACATTTAGTTTTCCCTCCTGCTGGGAATACTTTAGCATACCATTTGGATTTTACCATTTTACCTTTTGCAAAATTTCCAAGAACAATCACAACAGGTATTAAACATGCAAGAAGAATTGTATTACTTTTCTCTTGATTGATCTTTTCTTGTTTAAATTGTAATTAAAAAATGTATAAACTCATTAGAAATCCAAAACGAATACAAAGAGTAAACTTCTCCTGTAATAGATTTTTTTTAAAGATTTCTCCATGTCTCATTCATAGGCACTCGTATTTTTCACTGACTCAGACATGTGAAGGTAACTCGTTTCTCCTTGAAAAAAGTAGTTTGCTATGGCACCTTTTAAAACACTGCCACGACAGCCATCAAAGCCATCACAGGACACACTAAGGAGTAAGCAAAAAAAAAAAGAACATGTTTGTCTGAATAGCAAAGTTAAACAAGGACCTTGATCCCTTAGAGAACTCGCAACAACTGGAATGAAGCTTCACGGCTGTCCTATTAATGGGCTTTTTGGGTGCATATTATACTTTGTAATCAGTTCACCTGTGAGAATTTCAAAGGAACGGGTTGAGAAATGTGCAAATGAAAATATTCCCTCTGAGCGAGAGACAAGCTCTTATCAAAATTCTTCTCCATGAATTATAAAAGAGCGAAAAACGTGGCTTTCCTTCTGGAAAATGGGGCTCTCACTATGCAGCCCTAATTAACCTATCCACCTTATGTTTCGTGTAAATGCATGCATGGCCACCTGTAAATGTAATATGTTGCTTCATAGATTTGCTGCTTGATATTGCAAACTGGTATTCAGCGGGGATGCAATGATAAATACATTTAGGCCGATAAGATCTTTACCCAGTGGACATCAAAACATTTCTTAAATTTCAAGGTTAGCGCTTAGCCCTATTATGCTAACAGGAGTAAACAAGCAGATTTTAAGTGCGCTTCATGTGTTACACAGTGTTGTCTTGTCACGATACATGCTCAACAGAAATGACTGTGATTGGCCATAAAGGTCATCAGTTCGCCAAACTCACCACTGTTTATCGAGTGTAACTACAGATACAGGGACACTGGAGTGTTTTAAAGCCACGGAGATCAGCTGGTATGTCTATGAGCTGACACATGAGCAATCCGCTGATGTATTGACTGATCTTCCCGGCTTAAAAACGCTTCAGTGTCCCTGTATCTGTAGTTACACTCAGTAAAAAGCGGTGAGTTCAGTGAACTGATGACCTTCATGGCCAATCACAATCATTTCTGTTGAGCACATGAACACTGTGGCAAATCAGCAGTGATTAATTATGTTCTCAACAGCACTCAAGTGTTAGCGGGAAATGGACGTTTTTAAAATTTTAGTACCAGTATCGTGACAACACTAGTTACACATACTCCAAAGCACACTATAAATGAACTTATTACACGGTTGTCTGGAATGTTCAATTCTGATTGGTAAGTCACAACACTCCAAGGTATTTTATCCCAAGATAACAACCGCTAAATAACAAAGGCTCATCTGGGAACTGTAATAAATACAAGTAGGCTAAATGTGGAATTTCATTGCATTTCATGCTTGTTTTCTTTATTTTACAAAGGCATTTTGTTTTTATAGAGAATAAATATAAATAAAACACATTTTGTAGTTTTGAATAAACAGTACATTACAGTGTGAATCTCCACACAGCTTCCACTGCCTGAGGCCACGTCTACACTAATCCGGATAAATTAGAAAACGAAGTTTTCATCTAAAAACGCTTCACGTCCACACTGACGTTTTCATTTGTTTTCCAAAACTTTGTCATCCACACTGAAACGACTAAAAACGCTTTCACTCTGTACTGCGCATGCATGAAACGTAAGATGCTTTGACACACGGCATTTCCGCCTGATGTTTATTTTCTTTCCGGCTCTTTGAATCGTCGCGGCAAAATGTTGAGGAAAAGCATGGAGTTTTTTTAATGGACTTACAATGAGGTGGAGTTGCTGAGCTGCTGCTGAACAACAGCTCTGAGTACACATTCCGTGTCCTTTGATAAAAACCAAGCTGGAGCATGTACGAACTTACAAAATTTTTAACAATGCTGTCAAAACTGAGAGCATCCAAAACCATACTGCACGATGTGGTCCACCATTTTTGGTGTCACATGACTAAAAATGTGTCGCCGTTTTCAAATTTATCCACTTTGGAGAGCGTTTTCAAAAAGATGTTTTTGTTTACTAAAAACGCATCTCAGTGTGGACGGAAGGGCAAAATGGAGACAAAAATATGCGTTTTCAAATGAAAACGCATTAGTGTGGACATGGCCTGAAACGCATTTGTATAGATCATTTTCAATGTCGAGCTGGGATTATATTAACCAGACACCGCAGTTCAGAAGATATGTTTTGTAGAATTATCTTTAAGTTTAACCATAACAGATAGAAAGATTTTCATTTGGATGGGGTTTTAAGACCCGTGACTATGTAAGATTGCAAGCTAATTTAAACCAAGAAATTATAACGTTTGTAGTTTTAACAAAGATTAATTGTATATCATTTTAAATAGAATGAAGACAATGCAGTGTTTTTTATATTTGATTATTCAATCGCTGGTTATTCAATAACACTGGTTATTTCACTTTTATCTTTGTTGTATTTTATTAATCGATGCTTTAATTTGTCTATTATATTTTACGCACATGTACTCCCCTACAAAATAATCCCAATCAATCTCAAATATGAATTCTTTCCAAACAGTTAAAGTCATCTTGTGAAATTATATTCCTATAGCAATATTGCAGAAAAAACAAATACTGCAATTTTTTTAATCATGCCGCATTAATTTGTTGTATTGCTAACTTGTGTTTAATGTGAAATTTAGCGCTTTGCATTCATATTCTATCTGTACCTCATGCGAACGTAAAACTTTTTTTGCATTGTATGGATCTTTTTGCTAAATTCTAGGTTTCCATTAGGCATATTTTAAATTCGGAATTTGCTATTTGAAGGCTAACAGAAATGTGGATACTGACTAACCAAGAATTTTAAAGTGGCTGAAACCCTCCGAAAGCAGCTTGGCTTAAGTGATGACCTTTTTCAGACATAGCAAAACAAGCTGATGGTTTTAAATCTGTGATTTCTGGAATAGGCATCTAATTTCACTCATTTTAGTCCCACAAAAAGGCAGTTCTCCACCAAAGACAAATGTGCGAGATGACAGGATAGTTATAAACACACTGTTTTGTAGTTCCAATAGCTTTTCCATTTACTGCACTTCAATTATATTCTTCTATTATTATATTACCCTAATTTGGGGGGAAGTCTTGCACATTCACATAAAACACTTTTTACTTCCATGTTAAAAAAAGAAGGTGTCTGATGTTGCTCAAATGTAGTACTCATCTTACATGAAAACATATTTATCTTACCTCCAGGTCATCCTCCACAATGACCACTGTGGAGTAGGCAAAGACATTGAACACTTGGTTCAGTGCCCAACGGTAGTGCCTGGCGATCTTGTAGTAACCCTGGAACTTCCTGTGATCGGGTCGTACTGGAATGTCCGCAAGATCCGGTTGGCTAACGTGGGTTATTTGACTGCCATAGGAGCCAATCACCCTGGCCGTATCAGCATGACCACAGTCCTGACTGACAATAATTGGGTAAAGCTCAGCAGAAGGACGATACTGTATCAACCTATCCAAGCTCCTCTTCACTGTTACTCTGTCACAGGCAATGACAAGAATCGGGATAATGATTTGAGGGCTTGGTGTAGTAAGGCCTACTTGATCTTCCGCCATTTGCTTGTTCTCTTGGTCCATTTCCTGCTCCTTTATGACCAGCTGAGGTGGCGTAACCATTACAGTCTGCATTTTTTTTGTAACAGTTTTTGCATCTTCTACAACTTTATGACTTAGATGAACTGGAAGAATCTGCTGAGGCATTTTAGGTTCTGCGTCAATCTTTTCGTCCTTTGTGTCCTCCGATTCTCTCTTTTCCAGTTCCTTCCGCTGTTCCCATAGTTCTCTGTGGCTCTGAATTTGTTTGAGAAGCTTCTTCTGAGTCTCCAGTTCTGATTCTACTTCTTCAGCCAATCTGATCACTTCACCGGCCAATCCGTTAGCTCCACCCACTTTTGCCTTTCCTGCTCCCCACTCTTCTCCGGCCCCTGGTTCGGCTCCTCCTCCCTCTCCAAGTCGGCCAATGGGAGGCCTCCCCCATAAGAAGAGGAGGAGCAAGGCGTTCCAGGCGACAAACAGAAAAGCTCCGCACAAAATAAGAGATCCTTTCTTGCGAACCATGGCCCAGTGACACCACACGAGGGACCGCAGCGAGGACAATGCTAGAAATAAGAAAAAAGGAAGATATAATTTTAAGGTTGAGGATTTTAAAGAAAAGACATGTATTATCACAAAAAAACTGATGCAGAGAAGAGACAGGAATAAACCCTTTAATGTACATGCTAGAAAGTATTTAACCATTTAGATAAGAAATATTTTATTAGAAATGAAAATAAACTACAATTTACTTTGTAATAATAATAAAATAATTCATTTGTAATAATTAATTTATGCATTTTTATCAGCCTTCGATGTTTATGTGCAGTCCTTTCAGGTTAAATGCAATAAAAATAACCTATTCGTTGCCATAAAAGTGACATTACTGAAAAATCATTTTAGAAGAAAACTTCAGATAGCCCTGTTTTTGCATCTGAACATTTCATATAATACATCATATAAAGTTATTTAATAAATTAATCCTTGTGTGCTCTTGGGGATGTTTTTATCCGCTCTGGTGTGATTTTGAGCCTTCTTTTACACAGGCCTATCTAAAGGGATAATGGTGCCAACTGATGATCAACAGTAAAAACAGAAAATTTGACCTCTTCCCAACTGGGAAATCCACCAACAATCAAGAATGCATGATTATATGGTGTCATGGCTTTGCAGTCAAAAAATGTCATTACAATGGAAGTCAATGGGGCATAAACAGCCACAAACATAACGAAAGGGTAGTCAGTTTGAACAATACACACACTTTAGAATTAGAGAATTAAACACGCAAAGACACGTTTTTATCCAAAGATTCAATTCAATTCAAGTTTATTTATATAGCGCTTTTTACAATATAGATTGTGTCAAAGCAGCTTAACAAGTTCAAGTAACAGACAGACAGTTTGAAAATATTTCTTTAAAAATGTATAATACCAATGGCGTACACAACAAAAAGTGTAAGTAACGTATAAGTAAACCTTTCTGTCATTTGAACAGGAGTCAACAGTTTGTCTTAAAAACTGCGTACTGCAGATATGATAAATCTCCCATTGAAGCCAGTCACCCACTGTCTCTAGTGTAGATTTCAAGCACATTCATCACACGTATCTCGTCTTTACATTCAGACCCCGACTTGTTGTGGTTTGGATAGGAAATACTGGGCCACGTAAGGAAGTTTATCGCAGTATGAGAACCATTAAATCTTTCATTTACCAACCGTCTCGCCTATATTTCATCTGTACTACAGCTGCCTTCATCTCGAACACAAATTAGAGTATTTCATTCACCCCACTCCACAGGAGGGCTTTAGGAAGTACAAACTTCCCAGCATGCTTTGAAAACTATGCAAACCCAGCTCTTGGCAGGCTGAGGGCACTCCAGAGTAATTAAAACTGACAGTTTGATCAGACCGCCGTGCGCCATCATTGCCAGAGAGCACTCAGTAATTACAGTCACAGTCAATGGTGATTTTTTTTTTCTAGACAGTCGAAATAACTGAACCAAAAATCGTTGCTAAGATTATATCGCACTAAACCATCCAACTCAGGAAATTCTGGATCCCAATTATCTGAAGCGTTTCATGACCCCAGATGGCTACTAACAAGGGCTAGCCTATTTTTTTCTAAGTGGGCCAGACCGACAGAATTTGTATACCAGACAGGAATTTCCTTCTAAATGAGGCCTTACAATTCCAGAGAGTGAAATACTGAAAGATTTGGTCTACTTGATGTCAGGTTTCTCTGTAGTGCCAAGTGCGGTTTTATGTTACCAAGAACAGTGTCACTGAAAAAAGAAAAAAAGGGTAAGTCTCATCACGCTGACAGCTAGGCAGAACTGAACATCCTTCCAGACAAAAACAGAAACGTGGCATTGCCCAATGGTTCCTGTTTAGATTTACAAGGTCATAAATATTCTTTGAGTAAGCACTTTTTCATTAGACACAAAGCCTGTGGCTCTCGTGAAAGATGGAGAAAATTATGCAGGTCCTATATATCGGTGTAGGAAAAATATAATCATCCAGGTAGACTTCAGCACAAGAAACAACAAACACTGCTGCTGAAACTGTAGAAACAGACTGACTGTATTGATTGAAATACAAGTGCAAAGGTCACATGGGGTCTGAAAATCTAATGTAATTTCTACTAGTGAATGGTAGAAATGTTTTTTCAAATGTTTTTTGTTGGCTGATACATCTGAATGTCTGATTTACACTACTATTAAAATATTTGGGACTTTTTAAAGAGAGTTTTTTTTAATAAGGCTTAAAAAATACAGCAATAGTGCAAACTATATAAAGTACTAAAGCTACCATAAAAAAAACAACAACACATTTTCTATCTGTTTAAATATGTTTTTAAATAATGATTTGCCAGCCAAAAAAAACTGTATTCTTTTTTAAAATTATTATTTTGTTTGTCATAAATGTGAAAACATGCTGCTATATTTTTTATGAAAAACTTTTTTCTTATGATTCATTTATAATAGGAAGTCCAAAGAACAACACTTTTTTTATGAAACATTTTGCAACATAATCATCTTTAATGTCACTTATGAACAAATAAATGCATCCTTTTTGAAAAAAAAACTATTTAAATATTATATTATATTATAACTGAATTTTGTTAGTCTGGCCAAAGATTAAGTTAATGTGACCAAAATGTACTAACTAATCAGATATCAATTGTTTCCATCTTTTAAAAAAAACATAAAAATGTATGGCATCATAAAGTAGGACTATACACTGTAAAAAATGCTGGGTTCCAAACAATTTCTCATGTTGTCCCAACACAAATCGATTAAGTTAACTGTTTTTACAAATTTAGGTGGAATCAACATCAAAATCAATTTGGTTGTTTCAAAAACAACTTAAGAACTGTGTTGATTCAACTCATTTAAAAAATAAGTAGTTTAAACAAGTTTTTTTGAGTGTAAACTTTTTTTGGAATAATGAATAGATCAAAAATGCAAATATGACATGGATAGTGCTTGTTTTATTTACTTTGGTTTAAACTAAAACTAAAGATTTTGGTTTTGAAAAATAAAAAATAAAACTACTGTTCAGCAAATGAAAAAAAACAACAACTTTGCGATGACAAAGTCCATTCATCGTTTGTGACTGACACTGAGCCGCACACAAAAGTCAATACGGGGTCATAAGACTCGTCATCCTATACGGACCGCACACGTTAACACTTCCAACATCAGTTTCAAAACGCAAACACTATTTTGCATACCACCAGTACTAATCCTGTTCATCTAAAGGGTTAACCGATACTATTAAACAGTCTGAGAGTGACAAAGAACATCAAGCAAACACCTCATAAAGTGCTTTGCACAGGAAAGGTGTCTCCTGTGCCATTAATAACCTCAGTAATCTTCCGTCTCCAACCAAGTAACTAATCTCCACTTAACCCTGTTAGCGAAGACCAGCTTCTCTGTACTCACTTATCCAACGACAATCAGCAGGACAGACGGAACCATTTAGGCCTTGATGGGTTTGAAACTCATCATTAGGCTTTTCCTGAGGAATAAACAAGACAGAGAAAAACAACCAGTTCCCAGTTTTCCCTGAACACATGCTCTAAGTTTCATTAAAAACAGATGAAATCAAACATGCCCTCTACAAAAGACTTTTGAAGAAAAACACAAAAACAAACAAAAAAAGGAAAGTGCATGCTAAATAATTAATGGGCTATTGTAAAACATTGTATATACAAAAAGACGCCCAAAGACCATGACATTCCAAGACCACAGAAGTAAAACAAGATGTCCGGAAGTTGTTAATTTGGTAGTGGATCGTGTGGAAAAGATAAGAGTGATTTTGTTAAGCATTACCTGGACACAGAGCGGACTATGCTTCCACTTCTCTCCCCCAAACTATTCACAAGAAGCTGGTCAGCAAGAAACAGATGAGCAGGGAGGAAGGGAGGGGAGAGAGAGAGGGAGAGAGAGGAAAGGGGAGGGAAGTACTGTACCCTTGTGAAGAGCCAATGCTGCCAGTTAACACCCCTAAAGTACCCTTAACAGCCTTCTTCGCGCACATTAACACATGTGACACCCTGAGAGCTTCATTCACTTCCTTATAAAGATTGAAGTTTGGTTGTTTTACAGCTGGAAATACTACACAATTTTCCCACAAAACACTATGGTAACCATAATTATTGTTATAGTACTGCTAAAATTAGGATAGTAAAAATAAAACAGTGGGAACTTGACTTTTTAACCAACAATGCACTTAAAATAGAAAGAAAATGACAGGAGTGTTTCCATAAATTTCATTTGAACTGTTTGATTCTACACACTAATGCAGTCAGTTGCGATTCTGATTCTTTCAGTATTACACTCAAAAAACTGCATTTGCTGTTTGTTATTTTAAATGAGCTGAAACAACACAATTCTTGATTTTTTTGGCGGAATATTTTTCTTTTTGTTCAATCCACTTAAATCTGTAAAACTTAATAAGTTAACTTAATTCCTTCATGTTGTCCCAACACAAATGAATTGTGTGGAACCCAGGATTTTTACAGTGTATTTATATACTATATTGTGATGTAATATTGATATTTTCAATTAGCTATTATTATTATTATTATTATTAAAATTTTACTTTACATTTAACTTTTCATTTTAATATTCTGACATACTTTAAGTGAAATAAAAAAAAATGCCCAGGTGTGACATTTTTAATAAAATCAGACGAAAACAAAGTTATTTGGGGGTTTGTTGGAGTTCATAACAAAAGTTTGTTTCGGCTGGTAAACCCACCTTGTGACCTGCTAGAATATTTCTACAGTTCGATTCCTCTCATGTAGTAAAACTATAAACAAAGCTAATTGAAAATGTAGAATGTTTTACATTCTGAGCTCTATTATATCATATGCTTTTTTTGACTGATGTTTTTTCTTACCACTGTTATTTTTCAGTATTTTACTTTGAGAAAAACATGCAGCACATATTTACATAATAATCAAAATATATGTAAATTAATGTTTGCTTGCTGCTAAGGTTTTTCGAACTTCTTTTTACCCCTAAACAACCAACAAAATAACAGCGTATACTTGGGCCTTCAGTATTCAATTTGCTTTAATTCATTATTTTACATCAAACTAAACTTAATGCAATTAGATGTGAAAACAACATTCATAATTATAGCTTAAATTCCTCATTTAATCTGTATACTTCAGCTTTATATCAATTTATAAAAACTATTTTAATAGGTATATAACAATTTTAATTCTGGAACTTTAATTCCATTGTCTGACCACTGATAAAATACTTTTTAAAAATATTTATTACTATTGCATACTTTTACATGTTACCCTATATTAGTTTTTATTATATTAGGTCTTATGTTGCATGGGTATTTTTTGGGAATAGCCAATTTAATTTGGGGTTAAAAATGATTGATTTTTATTTCATTCATTAAAATATTAAGCAAATATCATCTTCCATTTTGTCAATTTTTTTCCATAAAAACTTATTTTTGATTGGTAATGTGCATTCACTTCAAATGCAATTTTCTTCACATTTAAGATTTTTTTGAAACCTCAGATTCCATACTTTGAAATGGTTGTGTCTCAGAAAGATTTAGTCCTATCCTAACAAACCATGCATATATGTAAAGCTTATTTATTCAGCTTTCAGATGATGTATAAATCTCAATTTCAAAAATTGACCGTTAAGATTTTGTAGTCTTCAATTTTTTCTTTGAAGAGCACAAAGAACAACGTAACATAACCACGACTGGTCTTCATGTCTTTGCCTGAATGCTAAAGTACTGTTAAGTTATAGTGTAAGATGACGTGGCATCACGGTTTACTTTAACATGTTTGACCGGTGAATGCGAGTCCCACAGCTGAAGTCTGTCACCGCAAACACCGGCAGGAGCACCACGACACACATTCCTGAGTGGACATGATCTTAAACCTTCACATTGCGTTCAATTGGACTCGCTTTCCCTTTTAATCCACAAACCGAAATCACCCACTGCACTAAACCCGCCTGAAGCTACAACTCGTGCCTGAATCTGGGGGTCATACAGAGAAGAATGTATACCAGATGCATTGTGGGCTTTGGTATTAACAGTTTCGCATTCACACTAGGGAAATCACAGCGACATTTAATATAATAGTGGCTAACACTTATACAAACACACACATACACCGCAAACCACGACCGCTTTCGCCTCTTCTCACCTTTCATCATCTCTGGGCAGGATGGGGTTAAACAGCGAGATGGCCGTGACTGAAGAGATGCAGACCGTCAGAATGAGACCTTCACTTCTCACTCTTCATCATCATCATCATCATCTTCATCATCGGTCGCCTGTCAATATTCGGCTCTCACCATTCCTGCAGCTGTCGCCCATTTCTCTCGCTCTTTCTCCCCTTGTGTGTGTGCGCTCTGTCCGCTCCGTGTTTCACATCCGGTAGGGTCTGCGGCTGGTCGAGCTGCTGAGGTGAGGACGTGCGTTTCGGACGCTTATTTTAACAGCGTTGTGTGCAGAAATGTACTGATGGAGGTCTTCATTTGACGCCGCCGCTCTCGCTCTGTGTGTGTGTGTGTATGTGTGTGTACAGTCAAAGCGATTCTCCACTTCCGGATTGACTCATTAGGTAGGATCCGCCCACTTCGCGCTTCCCTCCCCTTCGCCATTTCCCTAGCAACAAGATGCCTTAGCAACCGTCGCGAGGCGGTGATGGGTAGCCGAATGATGGATCTGCAGTAAATTCATAACGAGTTAATTTCATGAGCAAAAAATGCCTTAGTAATGCTCAGCCGAACTTTATTTATATTTTTAATAAATAGCAAATATCTGTTTACAGCATTATGGGTAATGTAGTTTTTCTACATGAATTCCATTATCAAACGTGTTTGTTTGTTTAAAATGTGTATGTGAACAGAACAGAAGGTTCAACAAAAGCTTGTAACGAAATAGTTCACCCAAAAATGAACATTTCCACAGCATTTACTTAACCTCAATTGGCTCCATGAGTTTCTTTTTTTAATGTTTAAAGCTTGTAGCCATGGACATTCATAGTAGGAAAAACAAATACTATGGACGTCGATGGTTACTGGATTCTAGAATTCTTCAAAGTATCTTCTGTGTTCAACATGGTTTGTGAGAAGTGAAGGCCGACTATGATAACAGAATTTTTGGTTTGGGCTATTTCTTTTAACAATACTGAAGCTCAATACTTTCTTTAAATGTTTATTAATTTACACTATAGAAAATTCTAGATTGCCGAAACCCACATTTGTATAAAATACGGTCTAACCCAATGGCTGGGTTAAAATCTGTAACCCATTGTTTGGGTTAGTTTATATTTACCCAATTTTAGGCTGAAACAACCCAGGAATTGTTTAATGTGTATCTACTTAATATGGTAAATATAGTACAATAAATACTATAGTACTGCTATAGCTTACTGTAACACTGATTTTGTATCGTATGTGCTACTGAACTATACTTTGACACAACCTCCCAACATTTATCTTAAAAAACATGTTTTTTTTACATCAGACACTAAACAGCAATCAAGGCGTTTTTAACATTTTAAAACATTCTCATGTTAGCAGAGACCTATTACATTTATATATAAACATTTAAACAATTTGATGTTTTACATTTAAATATAATACATCAAAATAAAATATTAAAAAAATATCTAGGCCTATCTGACAAAGGTGATGAGAACCTATGTTTGTAGTAATGTATAGTAATTTGAAATTTTCAATTACTGTATTAAAACAAGGCAGCACGGTGGCTCAGTGGTTAGCACTGTCACCTCATGGCAAGAAGGTCGTTGGTTCGAGTCCCGGCTGGACCGGTTGGCATTTCTGTCTGGAGTTTGCATCTTCTCCCCACGTTTGCGTGGGTTTCCTCCGGGTGCTCCGGTTTCCCCCACAGTCCAAAGACATGCGGTACAGGTAAATTGAATAAACTAAATTAGCTGTAGTGTATGTGTGTGAATGAGTGTGTATGGATGTTTCCCAGTACTGGGTTGTGGTTGAAAGGGCATCCACTGCGTAAAACATATGCTGAAATAGTTGGCGGTTCATTCTGCTGTGGCGATCCCTGATAAATAAGGAACTAAGCCAAAGGAAAATGAATGAATGCATTAAAACAAATGTTATTCTTTCAAAAAAATGTGAAATTGTATAAAACACGTGTCAATAAAAAAGGCTCTTTCTTTGATATATCATAAGTCAGCATGAACCGGAAGTCACTGGAGACTTTTATTTCAGTATGATGAAGTATTTACAACTTAAATTACTGAGTAGGAGGAGGGGCTTTATTTTTGAGCTCCTCCTCTCATCTTTCACTCACAGCAAACGAACGGTTAGAGGGGCGTGGCTCAGTAATATTCCACCCATACCATCAAACTGACATCATCAGAGAAGGATCGCCCTTTCAAAGCAGAAGCAAATGCACAGATTTTGATTCTCTTTTTTTTTTGTGGATTAACTTGCATGAATTAATTGTTCACTTTAAGACTCACAATGGGCCCTAGCATAATGAACTGTACATTTTGATATCATGTAAAACCAATTCTATTTCAGGAATAAAACTATTTTTGTATGTATTTAACTACATATGAATGACTAAACATTTCTCTGTGGACACAGTGTGTAGCTAGAAGACAACAAGTTCCATAAATTTGACATAATGATGAAGTTCCATTGATTTTGTCCCATGCCTACAAAATCAACAAGTGCCAAATTAAGTGAGTTTTTTTAAGTATCTCAACACAAATGCCTTTTTTGTTTGTTTACATATGTATGTTATTTTATTATTATGACTCTTTTGGACCTCTCTGATATTTCACATTTCAGTAACAACCCAATGAAAAATCGAGGACAGCACAGAGGGTGTCCAGATGAGTACGGTATGTAACTGACGGGGAAGATATGAATGAAGAACAGCTTCCTACTGAGACTGAATATTCATCGAGACAGTCAGCAATGAGGACACCTACAGTATACACGCAGTATTTGACATGCTTGTCTTTGAAAAGGTCAATAACTATTTTTTATAAATGTGTAAATGTACTAATTTAGGCTGTATAATTGTGTAATAAAATCTTTTTTTTTGTCTGGGGGGTGAGGTGTTGGGGGGTGTTATTAGATGGGGTATTTGAATACTACAAAAAAATTATCAAAATAAAATTAGACAAATTCGTCATGTTTTCCTGATATTTACTTAAGGGACAATTAAATAATTTTTATGTATTTTACAAATATAAGTTACAAAGTGAATCCTGGTTATATTACAAATCATTCATTTAATTACTATTTTTATTATTATTATTATTATTATTATTAATAATATATAACATACATTTATAAAACAGAAATATTATTTATAAAACTGAAAATAAATAAATAAATGAGATGGGCACTAAATAAATAAGTAATTAAATGGGGCGGCACGTTGGCGCAGTGGGTAGCGATGTCGCCTCACAGCAAGATGGTCGCTGCTTCAAACCTTGGCTGGGTCAGTTGGCATTTTTGTGTGGAGTTTGCATGTTCTCCCCGTGTTTGCGTGGGTTTCCTCCGGGTGCTTCGGTTTTCTCCACAAGTCCAAAGACATGCGCTATAGGTGAATTGGGTAAGCTAAATTGTTTGTAGTGTATGTGTGTGAATGAGAGTGTATGGGTGTTTCCCAGTAATGGGTTGCAGCTGGAAGGGCATACGCGTAAACATATGCTGGATAAGTTGGCGGTTCATTCTGCTGTGGCGACCCCAGATTAATAAAGGGACTAACCCGAAAAGAATATGAATGAATAAATGAATGAAGTAAATAAATAAGTAAACTTGGTAAATAATTTATTTACATTTAAGTTACATCCAAACCAACACATATGTATTATGTATTAATACATATGCACCTTCCATTTATGTCTTGCCATATATCTGTGTGGAGGCATATTTCTCATTTACAAAAACGGAAAATCCCCCATGATTATTGGATGACTTCGTCATTTGGATCTTGTGTTTTTGCATCTTTCAAAGCCAAAAGTTGGTCCTCGATGTTCTTCATTTCCTGCTCCATGGCTGTGATCTGGTTATTTTTGAACACAAACAAATAAATGTATGCAGCTCTGTCATCTGCTCAAATATATTATTCAATTGACAAGAATGAAGCTTTCTCGTGGGATACACTGAATGGAAAAATAAACAGAGCATGCATAAATATTGCAATCCACATAAATGCATGTGGATGATCTCATATGAATTTTAATAACACAAAAGAAATAATAATGTTTTCTTTTGAAAGTGGATTTGCAACAGTGATTGAAAACACTGGGCACTGAGGCTTGCAAGAAAAGTGTCAGGCACTTTGGGTTACATGGAAATCTGGCAACTTGTTACATTTCAGATTTCCTTCTCATGGATATGTGGATTAAACAAATCTCAGTGTAAGCTTTTTTAAATTTGTTTGAGCATTTTGAAATGAAAATATTTGTCATGAAAATGTTTCCCTGAAAAAATTTAATTTAATTTAATTTATAATTGTGATTGTATAATATGTATATATAATATAAAATATTACAATAAATAAAAATAAATAGCAATTTTAAAAATAGAACTTATAAATATTTAAAGTATTTTAAAATATTTATTATGAGACCTTGCTTTCTCTGGATTTATGATTTAGAGTTTTATTATTCATTTCTGTTTTAATTCGATTGCTATCCTTTCTTCAAAAAAAGGTGAAACATGAATTTTCAGAAACATTAATATTCATTTGTAGACAAAATAATACCAATGTTTAACATCAGAAAAATATTTATAAATTATACATTTTTTTATTCTGATAAATTTTCATTTTCCTGGAGAAAAAAAATGTTCTAAATGACTTTAAAATAAACAAAATGAAACGAATATTAACATGTACTGAGAAATTGAGAATTTTCAAATGAGGAAAATTAGCTTTATAAAACAAATATTAGCATGATGTGCAGTCAAGCCCAAAATTAATCACACCCCTAGCAAATTCTGACAGCCACATTTTGTTCAAAAGTAAATAAAAGCTAAGAACTATTATATTTTACACAATGATGCCTCTTGTACATCGTCTTATTATCTTTTGGGAGAAGCCTGTGTCATTTCTGGTCTAAAACAAAACTTTCTGGTTAAATAAAAGTAACGCAAGTCAGAATTTGCCTGGGGAATTAATCATTTTGGGCTTGACTGTATATTTACAAGTGCCGTTTACAATATAAATAACATGACAAAACAGTCAAAATACAAAGAAAAAATTAAATATATATAAAAAAAATATTATGGTGTCCAAAAATTAGCTTCATTTGTGCAAAAAAAAGTTTTAAACATGGTGTGACTGATCTGTACACTTCGAATGAAGTCTTATTTTTTTCACTCTGCACTCACCTTATTCTCCATCTCTTGTCTGACTTTCTGAGGTACTTTTTCAGTGTAGTTGTGCATCTGGGTGCGAGCGAGAGCTTGTTTTAATCTGGAGGCCAGCTTTTCTCTTCGCTGAGAAAGAAGTGCTCTCTGTTTGTCAGCATTCACGCCGTTCTAATGGTTGACAGAGAGAAAGCCCTCAGCAGTGTTTATATATAGACACCTGGTTGGGTTGGAAAGGGAAAGCCTTACTCTGCATTACCTGAGCACTGAGATGTAAGCAGAGGGAATGATCCACCATCCCTACAGCGCTGGCTTTAGCTGGAGGACAGTCGCTGAATCCTGCCTCCGGACAGTGCAGATGAAGAGCTGAGATTCGACCCAGGGTGCAAATAGCAGATCTGAAGCGCAGGAGAGTCTCCGTCTGATCTGGAGCACACACTGCATACACTAGAAGAAATGGCAGAGAAAACAATATATACATCTACTATTACAAAGACATGGGTATACAGTAGGGATGCCACAAAACTCAATATGATATTGAACGGTTTGGTCCAAGGTTGAATTTGATTGACCTAGCCTGTTTAAAATAAGTGGCAGGAGGCAAAATCTCAAAATGAAGTGGACAGCTTTCATCATCTAAAAAATATACAGTTAAGTGCAACATTATTAGCCCCCCTGTAAAATCCCAAGTGATGTTTAACAGAACAAGGAAACTTTCACAGTATTTTCTATAATGTTTTTGTCTTCTAGAGAAAATTATTTGTTTTAGTTTGACTGGAATATAAGCAGTTTTTAGATTCTAAGGTTAATATTATTAGAATTTAATAAGCCCCCTTAAGAATTTTTTTTTTGATTGGCTACTGAACAAACCACCGTTATTCAAAAACCTAATTAACCTAACCTGCCTACCTAATTAAGCCTTTAAAATGCACTTTAAGCTGAATAGTACCTTGCTAAATATCTAGTAAATATTATGTTCTGTCATCATGGCAAAGACAAAAGAAGTTAGTTATTAGAAATTAGTCATTAAAACAAATTAATTAGTTGTTTTTTTTAGAAAAAAAAAATCTTCTCTCCATTAAACAGCACTCTTTTTATTTTCTTATAAATTATTTTTATTAAAGAGTTAAAATTTACCAGGAGGGCTAATAATTTTGACTTCAACTGTGCTTACGGTAGTCAACATTTGAAAAGGATCAAAATTGTTCATAAAAGGTTATCCTAAAACTAAAACACCCACTTAATTTTTTTTTATCAACTTCAAATGTTGACTACTGTATGTAAATTGCGTTTTTGTTTGCATTTAGAATTTTAAAAATGCATATTCCACGCCTTTAATTACTCTTTGAACTTGCTCTGTGTACAGTATGTTTGAATGTACATCAATTTACAATGTCTAATCAGTGAGTGCAAAAGTTAGGGACGCTTTCACATGAAAGTAACGTGTAACTTGGTAAAAATCTGTCCTCTGGCTTTTACCCAAATGCATAAACACTGAACTGAACAGTGAGAGCAGTGAGAATATGAACACAAACCCAAAGCACTGCAAAACAGAGTCACTCTTAGTAAACTTAGTCCAAGTGCTGTGAGTCCAATCTTTCAAGCCATCATTATTACACTGGTCTTGACAGCATGCGAGTGCATTTCGGACCGTATACAGTCTTATCTCTGTTTAAACTAAATTCATTTAAGCTTTTGTTATTTAAACACTGAACCTCAAGGCGCAAAGAGAACTCACACTCAAGATTTGAGAATTGCACTGATCTGAAAGGGAGAATGAAAGCTACAACGTGCAAATTAAGTTGCTTCTGAATGCTAAATCTTGATGATGTTCAATAATAATGTCAACATGCCTGACTTGACAAGTGTTTAATCGGTTATGCCTTACAACATAAACATTTGAGAAATTATGTATTTTGTGTAAATTACTGTTATTGTGAAAACATCTGCACTTCTTTATGGCTATGCTTTTTTTTTGTCTGGAATGGGAAAACCAGCCTGACTGCTTAAAAAAATAATTGTACACTGCTCAACACCTCTCAACAAGCTGCAAACACAATTTGAAGAATCATTGCTGTCTGTGGCACAAAAATGACTGAACAACAGATGATACAGTGCTGTTATCGTTAAGTACTAATTACTATTTAAAGTTTATTATTGGGAAAAAGGAAATACAGTTATATATATATATAA
>CAIGQW010002378.1:774616-791281 GCA_903798125.1 Danio choprae
GGGTCCCTGCTATGATTACAAAGAGAGAGAGGAAACCCAATGAAACAACCCTGTAGCTTTTCTATATCTATATTATTGTGACCAAAAAAAATATGGCCCTCTCATACTGAATAACAACACCATCTAATCTGCTTTTAATCAGACGTCAATCTGAAACCAATGTCGGGACAAAATCTAGTAGTGTTACGTTGGCACTTTTAAACTTAAGGGATCATAAGGGCTAGTGGTTAGTGCGTCAACATATGGCATGGTGACCCAAGTTCGATTCCCTCCTCGAGGTCCTATGCTGATCCTTCCCCTTTCACTGCTTCGCATGCTTTTACTGTCTATACTGTCTACACTCCTATCAATTAAAGGTAACCAACCCCCCCCCCCCTTAAAAAATATTATAAAAATAATGTCAGTTCTAAAATCTTTACATTTTTGCTCTAAGAAGATTTCTCAAAGCATTTTAGTGCTAAAACTCTAGCTGCTAAATTAGTGAAACAATAATGAAGAGGACTCAATAAGGAGGTCAATAAGACCAAACTATGAACTATCCTAAAATCGCTGTTGCCAGAAATCAAACTTGGGAAAAAATAGCTTTTAATAAGTTATTGCCTTAGTTGTGGAGGTATTCCCAAAGAGTAAAATATATGTTTTTTTTAATATATAAAATGCATTTCTAATTACACACACACGCACGCACGCATGCACACACACAAAAAAAAAAAACATATTTTAAATATATATACCAATTTTTATAAATATATATTTTTTCTAAATCTATTTAAAATCAATTTTCTTAACCTAATATAACTTCTAATATTGAAACATTTTTTATTTCTGTAATGTCTATAACATTAAAAACAATTCTTCAGTTAGCCTGCGTTTGATTTAAACGTGGCAGGATTTTAATTTTTTATTTTGAAACATTTATTTGAATATGATATTATATAATATTATGTATAATATATTAATATATAACATTGAATACGGCATGAACATAATATTGCTCTCTACAAACTTTCATTAAAACTCTAACAGGGTCTCTCCCTTCACCATCAGCCAATCACTGTGTGCGTAGTTAGTAATCATGCTGACATCATCCATAGCAACAAAGTCAATCCCGCCCTTTAGGACTGCTCTCTATTACTCAGTAAAAGTTTGCCCCAGCAGCTTTGTGAATAGTTTTTTTACTGCTATTTAGGAGAAATTTAAAATGTTTTGTGAGTACCGGCCTATCTCAACTAAAAATAAATACTTTCTAGCCAATGGCTATGTTTACATGCATACAAATAATCCACTAATAACTGAATAGTTCAGATGCAAGGACCTCTAAGTGCCGTCTGAAGTGTTCTTCTAAAATGAGCATTTTTTCTCAGCATCATTGTGTTCAGTTATTTCACTTTAAAAGGCAATGCAAAGAACCTAATCTTTGCCATAAAAGTGGATTTACTGGAGCTTGAGAGAAATGCCCATTTTAGAAGAAAGATTCAGACAGCATTTAGAGGTTTTTGCATCTGAAGTCTTCAATTGGACTGATGGCTCAATGCAAATGTAAATGAAAATGGCTTCATGTAAACAGGCTTATCAATTTGACTGAGCTTGATGTGAATTAAATTTTGATTGGATTTGAAGGGGAAGTTTAAATCTTTTCTAATCTGATCCTAATCCGAGTACATGTTAATACTTGATCATACTGAAAATTATGAAACTACTGGAAATGACAAAGAACTGGTAAAATGACCTACGATGTGCCTTTATATGTGACCCTAAACACAAAACCAGTCTTACGTTGCACAGGTATATTTTTGCCAATAGCCCAAAATAATTTGTATGGGTCAAAATGATTATGCCAAAAAAAACAAAAAAACATTAGTTAATTAAGTTAATTTATTAGTTTTTACAAATTTCAGTGGATTGAACATAAAACAATAAGTAGTCCCAACGAACTCTCTAAAACTCTCATTTTAAATAAGTAGTTTGAACAAGAAATACAATTTGTTTTTGAGTAAAGTACAGATCATGTGCCCTGAAGATATTTTGTACATTGCCTACAGTAAATATATTTCAGTAATGAAGTCTGCACTGCACACTAGCATTTTTATTTTTATTATGGTGCGTTAATCTTGTTAATAATATAATTCAGAAGGTCATGATTCGCACTCGTTAAATAATTACTTTATATAGCTTTATTTTACATTCTTAGGAGATGCAAAACAGACGTTTCGGCATAATGCCTTCCTCAGTGTGACACGATCTTCTCACTCCACCCTCTTATTCCACAGTCAATCACATTACGTCATTAATTAGACAACTACTCAATAGTTAAAAACAATCTCTTTTTCGTTTCAATATCGCTAACAGCACAAGAAATATTTTCTCTACCTGTAAAAGTATTATCTCCATATCTTAAAATCCATGATTCACAATGTTGTAGATAAACGATAAACCATTAAAGACACACCGAAAGATCCGAAATTCCTCATTTATTCTTCTTGGTGTAAGTGATTTTAATTTATGAATCCAGAATGCTTTTCTTTGTAATAATTTTTTATTCAGATTACCTCCTCTACATATGCTTCCTCAACTCCTATACATTCTAGTTGTTTAACGTCATGTCCGAAATCCTTTTTGTTTTTACTGATTTTTATATAACTACAGACAGTGTAGCAAAAAGCTTTATATGTCTGTCATCTCCTAAAATAGACAAATATTAATCCTGCATAAAACAGAAAAAGAGAATTGGCTATTATATTCACAATTTGAAAGACAGGAAAAATCAACATTCACATGCAATGCACTTCATATGCAATGCATGCATGTCAGAAGATCAAATCTGTCTCCTCCAAGTTTGACTGTTTTGCTATTGCTGGAAAATTGAACATTCCCATAGATAATTTTACTATATAACTTAAGCCGTAAGGATCTTAAGGTTTTATCCATTGTTGTTAGAGATGCAGCGTTTCTGTCTATCTGGTCATTTCAGTATTTTCTTTGATGTGTTGATCTCTCCTGCCATTGAAGCTGGATCTGTCTTTGTCAGAAACAGAAGCATATATGAGAACACTAGTGTATGATTTATGAATGCTGCATCTTTGAAACCAAGCATATCTGCAGACTTTTCTCTTCCTGATTCATTTAAGTCAAACGTAAAACATGTTATTGATGACGCAGCTCCTTTTAAAGAGAGAAAGAAGACTTGCAGATCTAAAGCACCTTGGGAAAAAAAACAACAACAACAACAGCAGTTGTAAATAAAAAATGAAGAATAGCTGCGTGTGTGTGGCGGAAGATGGAAATTAGAGCATTATAACATCTATAAAGACAGTTTAATTGCTTTTGATGTAGAACCAGACAGACACCACAGTTCCCAAGTCCACTTACATTTGCCATATAGGTTTTCTTATTTTGTTAAGTTAAAATTGTGTTCAAAAATGAAAATCACAGGTCAATATTGTAGTTTTTTGAGTCACACTTAATGTACAATTCACACTATTAGCAAACCATTAACAAAAATGTTTAGCACTGTAAACTACTAATTAGCTGCTTATTAATAGTTAGTGAAGTAGTAGATGGTAATATTTATAAAGAGTACTAATAAACAGTTTATATTTTAACAATAGGCAGGTAATAAGCCAGAAGTAAATGGTGTGAATTGTTACTTAAACTAAAGTGTTACCATTTTATAGGAATATAAAATAAAATAAAAGTTTGTTGAGAAAATATGAAAAGCTAATTTATTTATTTAGATTTATGCTCACTGTTGTCGCCAGGGCTTGACATTCTGCTCATAGTTCAAAGCCAATCAGTGCAATGATACAAGCACTTTAGCATCAAACATCCCCTTCTCAGCCTCCTTCAGGCCTCCTTTTAAAACATTCGAAACAGCAGCTTAAACAATGACTGAACTCTGTAGAGCAGGGGTGTCCAAACTCGGTCCTGGAGGGCCGGTGTCCTGGAGAGTTTAGCTCCAACTTGCTTCAACACACCTGCCAGGAAGTTTGTAGTATATCTAGTAAGAGCTTGATTAGCTGGTTCAGGTGTGTTTGATTAGGGTTGGAGCTAAACTTTCCAGGACACCGGCCCTCCAGGACCGAGTTTGGACTCCCCTGCTGTAGAAAGTACTACTGTAAAGAGACTAACAACCTGCTAAGTCAGACTCCCAATGAACTTCTCTCTGAAAGCTAATGCAATGAGTTTGCTTTCCTTTTTTACAGAGGAGATCAATAATATTACAAAGGCGATCAGCACATCCTTGTGCTGTGCTGAGGTCAGACAGACTCAACCACAACATCAGAAATAAGCCATTATATTGGATTTCAAGGCAACTGGTACCATCTTAAAACATCAACCTGCGACCTTTGCACACTACACTTTCTTTCTCACAGTTGTGACAAAAAGCAACTTGGATAATACCATACTGAGCAACTATAGACTTAAATTAATTAATTCATTTTCTTTTCGGCTAAGTCCCTTAATTAACCAGGGGTCGGAATGAACCGCCAACTTATCCAGCATATGTTTTATGCAGCAGATGCCCTTCCAGCAGCAAACCCATCTCTGGGAAACACCCATACACTCTCATTCACACACATACACTACGGACAATTTAGCTCACCCAATTCACCTATGGCGCATGTCTTTGGACTGTGGAGGAAACCAGAGTACCCGGAGGAAACCCACGCAAACACGGGGAGAACATGCAAACTCCACACAGAAATGCTAACTGACCCAGCCGAGGCTCAAACAAATGACCTTCTTGCTGTGAGGCGACAGTGCTACCCACTGCACTGTTTTTTTTTTTTTTTTTTCAAAGATTTTTTTTTTTTTTTTATTTTTTATTACTATGTGTGAACTGGTGACCATGACATATGAGGTCCTGCAAGGCTCAGTACTTGGGCCACTACTGTTCAATATTTATATGCTCACACTGAGTCAAATAATGAGAAAGAACCAAATTGATTACCACACTTATGCCGATGACACTAAAAATTACTTAGTTCACTAGTTCATTTAGTTCTCTACTAGTTATATCACCCAAAAATTTAATATTGCCACATCATTTACCCACACTCAAGTGGTTCTAAACCATTGGCAATTTCTTTCTTTTGCTGAACACAAAACAAGATATTCCGAGGAATGTTGGGCAAAAAGCAGCCATTGACATCTATAGTAGGAACAAAAATACTATGGATGTCAATGGCTGTTTTTTCCAACATTCTTCAGTGTATTTTTTTTGTGTTTAACGGAAGAAAGAAGCTCAAAGTGGAGGATGGGAAAATGATTACAATTTACATTTTTGGGTGTACTATCCCTTTAATGACTGCAGCCCCATTGACTCCCTCTGCCAATGCAGTGATGAAATTAACACAAAGTGCAGCAAAGAGAACATTTTGGAAACAAAGGCGATGTTCTCAGGATGAATGTATGCCTTGACTCTAGAGTTAAAAGAACTAAAATGTCATCTAATAACCAAAACATTAATGCATAGTCCACATAAACTCACAGTCAGGTTTTTCCTTCGTCATCTGGCACTGGGCTCTCAGCAACCTCGCCACTCTGACCACTTCCTGTACCAGAGAGAAGTCTGCTTCCTCGTTAGGAAAATACCAGTGCTCCTGTGATGAAAAAGGAGATGTAAAAAGGTTGTTTAGTGACTTAAACAGATTTGCATGCAGGGTTGGGTGTCATTTGGTTATTTTTACAATATCAGTGGCAAATCAACACCATAGCATGGCCTAAGCGGTGCCTGTACATATACTTTAAAAAGGAGCAAAAAAGCAATGAAATTAAAGAATAACTTTCAATTCGATTTTTTTTTATTTAATTGAATGACATATTAAAACATTAAAATATACATGAATATAAAATTACAAATGAATACAAAACAAATGTATGTAACATTCACAATAAAAGCTAAGCTGGCTAGCCCAACTACAATAATTTAATACAAAATAAGACTAAATAACATAGTTTTAATAATAGGTATTCAACAAACCAGCTTCAAATTTCATCAAATTGTATTGAAATGAGTCTCTGAAACCTGTGTTCTGATTCCATCATACCGATCATATTTGGTTCTGAACACACCAGACATATGGGGTTTTGATACCCAATCCTATCTGCACATTATCAGGCAGGGAGCCATTGAGGTGTTTAGACCAGTGGAGTCCAAACTCTGTGCTGGAGGCTGTCTTTAGTTCCAACTTGCCTCAGCACATCTGCCTGGAAGTTGCTAATAAGCACTTATTAACCTGCTTCAGATGCAGGTTTAATTAGGGTAGGAGCTAAACTATGCTAAACTATACAGTGGTTCTTCAAAAGCAGGACTGGGCACCCTTGATTTAGCCACTGTTGGAAAGGGTTAGTTCATTCAAAAATGTGAAAATGCTTAGACAATATTTTTGGTTCCTTTTCTGCACTGTGTGAACATACACATTGCTGTCTATGGAGGATGAGAGAGCTCTAGGATTTCTTCTAATATATCTTAATTTGTGTTCCGAGGAACAACAAAGGTCTCAGGAGATTGAAACAACATCAGTGTGAGTAATTAATAACAGAATTTCCATTTTGCTGACAGTTTATTCAAATCTAGTGGGTTTGGTGTCTCACGTCACAAATTAAAGGTCACACAATTCTCTCTGGCCAATCAGTATCTGTAGTGTTTAGACATCATATTTTAGTATTATTACAGCTCACTTGGAATCTCAATTGAGTTTAACAACACAGTTGAAACCCCTCAAAAGTGACGCGTCTGGTGCTGTACAATGCCATGGAAAAGTGCCAATTGTGTGCGTGTTAGACTCACCAGCTGTGAGGTCTTTGGGTAGGGCTGAACACACAGACTGCAGGATGTCCTGTAAGAGTGACCATACGGCAAAAGTCTCTGCCACAGCTCCTCTGTGAGAAACGGCATAAAGGGCGAGAGAAGAGCCAGAGAGACAGACACGCTGTGATACAACACAGATGTGGCCACCTGCCTCACTCCAACTCTCTCTTCACAGCCTTCAGGCTTCAGCAGTGGCTTGATGCTTTCCTGAGGACAAGAAACAGCAGTTTAGAGAAGGAAACTCATCAGTCAGTGATTGCCAGATCCATCATAGCACGACAGCACTGCAGTGCAGATCATCCTCACCAGGTAGACGTCACACAGACTGTGGAGCCAGAAAGAATGCAGCGCAGAAGTGACCGTGTGGAGCTCGTAGCTCTCAAAACCACGCTCACACTGCTGAACAGTGCTGTAAAGTCGGGAACATATCCATCTGTCCATGCTGGATAGAGGATACGTCTAAAAGACAAAATGAGAAAAGTATTAAAATGGTTAGTTTACTCAAATTTTAATTATGTTAAAATCCCCTGAGACCCTGAGATCCTCAGAGCACAAATTAAGTTATTTTAGATGTTTAAAAAATGAACGAAGGTTTCAGGAGTTTAGAATGACATGAGGCTGAGTAATTAATAACAGAATTAAACTCATTTATTTAGGTGAACTAACCCTTTAAGGATTACTGTTATGTGTTTTTCAGTGTTGATATTTGAAAGCAATTGTGACTAATGGTCAGTATATATAGGGTGTGTTTCACTTAAAAAATATTTATTAACTGTTTTTGTTTATATATTTGCATATTTATTGAGTTTTTATAATGTTTTTTGTGATTTTTTTATTAGTTTTTGTTTTAAAATATCTATATGGTTTAATTCATTTGAATTACGTTTTAGATATTTTAATAGGTAAAGTCAAACTAAATTGAAATAAGAAATGCTTTTACTGTAACAATAAACATATAATAACCAAAATATTAATGCTAATTCAACAAAAACTTTAGAATTTTCTTTCATCATCTGGTACTGATCTGAACCAAAAAAGAAAGTGATAGATTTAAATTGTATTTACAATGACTATATTAGATTTGTTTGGACAACCAGCTTACAGTTTTTTTACAAGTGACATTTCTGACAACTATATTCAGACTCCATGCTTAGTGAATCAACCCAAGGAAAATGTTCTGATCCAGAAAAGATGGATGTATCTTCCCATTTCAACTCATATTTTTTTCAAACATGCCTTCAATTCTGTAACAACCCTGCATTTTGCCTGCAGAAAATAATACAATATGTTCCCCTAAATGTGGTATAAGTACACAGACTTTTAATTTTCAGTCAGCCAGCCCAATCGCTTCCGCTAACTGCCACTTCCGGAGTTACAAAGTCGCCACATTTATGATCTGATTTCTTTAAAAACCAGCGATCTTCACTGCCCGATTGATATACGATAAAAAATGGGTATCAGATTGGACAAGATGCACTGCATTAAATTACATTGTTTCACGCCATGTCTTTAAAATATGGAGATTTATTTTACCCCTGTATTTTCAATTGAGTTTCTGCGCTAGCCTGCTGCTACTGACAGCACTTGCGTCTTTCATGTCGTTTTATGCTTGAATGAAATGAATGCTTAAATCTATTTAACTGATTGTAATTTAATTACATTACAACATTGATGCTGTAAAAGGAACCATATGAAATTGAAAATAGTAACATTTCACCGGAAGTTTATCATTAGCTAAAAAAAAAAAACACTCGCTGTGCATATACCCCCATTGGACCAGCAAATGAACACATACAAGTCACATCCATTTAATTCTCGCATTTAAAGGAAGCCTGTTTAAAAAGTATCTCAGTATATTAGGATTCTTGTTTACATGTTTAGGCTTCATATTCGATCTGTGTAATGTAAACCATGTAATGTAAATGTGGTCATATTTTAGACTGAACCTAAAAATAAAAACATAAATAAAAATAAATAAATAAATAACCTGTTTAAACTCAACCATGCCTGTTAAAGTTTCTTTCTTCTGTTGAAAAAATTGGATAAAATACTATGGAAGTCAATGGCTACCGGTTTCCAACATTCTTCAAAATATCTCCTTTAGTACTCAGCAGAAGAAAGATACTCAAATACGCTTGGACCAAGTGGAGAGTGAGTTACTAATGACAGAATGTTCATTTTGAGGTGAATTATCCCTATAATGTGCACAATTACTGTCTGCCAGCAGATTTTGTGATTGACACGAGCACACTGTGAAATAAAGGGAGAGTCAACCGAAGAGAATAATCTCAGTGAAGAACTCTGACTTCACCCTTCAGATTGATTTTCTGCCATTTGCTGCAACTGAAGGAGTCATTCTGCACTGGCCTTGTTCTTCTTCTTTTGTAATTTAGTCCCATTAAACCGAATAACCAATGTGAGACAACATAAGCGCAGGTGCAGGACAAAATACAGGATGAAATAAAGTGCATACTCCATTGCAAATGATGATGCAGTGTTATTGTAGTATGTGGGTCAAAGATAAAATGGGATTTTCAATATCAATACAATAAAAGTGTAATGCAGCTTTCACTATTACTTTATTATTCCCCCCATGCATTAGAAGAAAGTGTCTGAGCAAATAATAATGATAATACTAATGGCTTTTAATTCATGATTCATTTTTGACAAAGACACCCACTAAATTACCATTCATTACGATTAGTTTATATAAGAAAAATATGACATTAAACATCATTTCATGACATATTTAAAAGCTCCACACACAATGAAAAATACTGATTAGGGATTACCATTATCCCTCTAACCACTAGATTTTACACATTTGTCAGAAAAGACATTTTTAACCATTTAAAATAGAACAAATATATATAAAATAAACACTAAAAATAAACACTTAAAATGCCAGTTAAATCCTCAACAGCATGAGGAAGGATATTCATTTTGGGATTAGTCAAAGATTATCTTAAACGGTGTTGATTATCTTCATCAGATACAGAATAAAGATTACTATATCATGTTGGCATCATGCAGATCAGCCCTATTACCGCACCTCCAATGAGCAGGACTCATCTGAAACTCCACGGGCTTGTTTTATTGCTTTAACAAACACATGCTTGCTACCATACCTCAGCTAATGGTGTTGGTAAACTTGCATCATTCAGTGCGGCAAGGGTGAAGCGAACCGTCTGCCACATTTTATTACAGAAATGTCTGCAGCTCAGCACATGGGACACGGACAGACTGATGTCCTCTCCTGACACAAAACAGCAGAAGACGGAGTGAAGAATTCTGCCTCGTCTGATCCTGAGGTTTGATTACGGGACGGTAATGAAGGCGACTTACCTTGGGCTTTATAAGAGCAAAGCGCAAACCTCAAAGCATCTGTACCGCACTCAGGGATACCTTTAGGGAAATCTTTCTTCTGCAGGAAGGACACAGAGAATGAGCTGAGTTTGTTCATTTGGGAATGACTGAAAGAGTGAAAAACTTGTACTGACCTGTGCTTCAGTGGCAACAATGCTCTCTCTCGGGTCCAAGTTTCCTTCTTTAACTTTCTCTTGAAGTCTCTACAGGGATCAAATCAGAACGTGACTGACAAGAAGACAGAGTTGCCTGTTTTAAATATTAAGATAATTCATAAATGAGAAGTGTCTGTTCTGGCCTGAGGCCTGGTGATAAAGACATCTGACTGATACTGATAGTCTCTGCCAGCTGGGAAAAGTCTTGTTATATTCATGAATGAGATTTAATTATTAGTTTTATTAATAAACTGAGGATTTAGTGTTTGTAGGAACTTACAGAAACTACAGGCTTAAAAAAGTCAAAGTAGTGAATAGAAATGTTTTCTGAAACCTATTAGTATTACTTTCAGTTTTAATCATTTTATTACATGCTTTTGCCATTTTTATTATTACAGTTTTCGTAAAATCTCTTTAAATATTAGTGTTATATCAGCTATATTTCAATTAAACAATTACAATCATTAAAAAATATGTAACAAATAGAACAGCATGTATGATTTTAACAAAATCTATAACCAGTAATTCATGGAACTCACTGTAAGAACACATTTTTTTGCAATAATGGGAGGTTTATGGCTTTTAGCTAGAGAGTTTTTTCCCCCCTGTATACCCAATAACCAATAAATGGCCCAATACCCACGCCAACACGGGAGAACATGCAAACTCCACACAGAAACGGCAACTGACACTGCAGAGGCTCGAACCAGCGACCTGCTTGCTGTGAGGCGAACATGCTACCCACTGCGCCACCGTGAGACCCATATATTTATATATATATATATATATATATATATATATTTTTTTTAGGAACAAAAAGTAAATAATATATATATTTTTTTTTTTAAAGATGTAGTCAAGTGCTCATGCAAGAGATGAGTTTTGATTTTAGCATTGATTAAATCCTAATACAAAACTAAATTACCTTATATAAATATTTAACATTTAGCTTGCATTAAAATACTGATATTATTCAGTAATAATTATGAATTATTACAGACTTGCTTGTCCAATCAAGTGTTTTCAGAACAAGAAAGTGAGTATATGTGTGTGTGTGTGTGTGTGTGCATGTTTTTGTGACATATCAGGACACAAATGTGTATAATGACATGAGCATGAGACATGTATAACAAAAAAAACTGTGAATTATGAGCACATTGCTGATGTCCCCATTTTTCAAAAGGGTTATAAATCACCACAACAGAATTTTTCAGAAAGTAAAACTACGCAGTTTCCTGTAAGGGGTAGGGTAATAGAAAAAAACTGTTTGCACAGTCTAAAAACAATGGAAACCTATTGAATGTCCCCACAATTCACAAAAACAACCCTTTGTGTGTGTGTGTGTGTGTGTGTGTGTGTGTGTGTGTCTGTGTTTCTGTGTGCGTGTGTGTGTGTTTACCTCCAAAGACACCCCTGAGATGACATCAAGAGGATCGATGACATTTCCTAAAGATTTACTCATCTTCCGCCCATATTTATCCCTCACCAGAGAGTGAAAGAGCACCTGTTTGACACAGTGATGTGAGAGAGAGAGGAAAACAGCAATAAAAGAGTCAGAACTGCAAATAACACAGGTAAAAAAAAAAAAGATGGTAACATTTCTCTGTGACATTTTGGATACTTTTAGTATATGACGCACAGTGCCATAGAAAAATTTCAATTCCTGCCGACCTTATAATATGGCATTTAGAGTTATGAGCTGGGCAATAAGCCACCAACGCAACCTGTTTAAAGGGCAGTTGTCCTGTCAACTCTCTGCCCAGCATCACCATCCTGGCCACCCAGAAAAAGATGAGGTCGCTGCCTGTTTCCAGGATGGAGTTGGGGTAGAATTGTGTTAGGTCTTCAGTCTGAGAGTGGAGAGTCAGATCAAAGCATGTTCATCTCCACGTATCCGATACACATATTTGATTTCATGGTGTTTAAAGAAAATGAAATGAATGAAGAACCTGCTGAGGCCAGCCGAGCATGGCAAACGGGAAGAGACCGGAAGAAAACCAAGTGTCCAGCACATCTGGGTCTAAAAGAAACAGACATCTATGTTTATTTCTGAGCAGGTGATGTTTCTGATGAAAAGTGTTGACAGTGACAACTGTTGACAGTCCTGGTTTGACCTAAATCGTTTACGTCATATGGAAAACTTTTATGGTACTTTTACTTTCAGAAATATCTTTGTTCTATTTCATGTGATTCCATGAGATTTCTCAGTACTGGAAAGTAACTACTGTAAGTATTTTTAAGAAGCTTTTTAAGAATCTGTGTTCAGTGTTGGGTAAGATACTTAAATTGTATTTAAATTACTAAATTACTAAAATTGTATTTTATTGTATGTTTGAAAAGTAATTGAACTACTCAATAAGGAATTTAATTTCCTGAATCAAACTAACTTTTAAAATATCAGACAACATGCTTTTAGAGTCATTAAAAAAGTAAAACTTTAAATAACAAATGTAACATTCTTTAGTTAACAAATATTATACTATATGAATCAAAACCTGAAAAGTAACGACATCATATTTAACATTTATTAAACTATCTGAAAAAATAAATGGAACATAATAAAGTATAAATTCATTCATTCATTCATTTTATTTTTGGCTTAGAGCCTTTATTAATCAGAGGTTGCCACAGCATAATGAACCGCCAACTTATCCAGCATATGTTTTATGCAGCGGATGCCCTTCCAGCTGCAACCCATCACTGGGAAACACCTATACACTCTCATTCACACACACTCTTACACTACAGACAATTTAGCTTACCCAATTCACATATAGCGCATGTGTTTGAACTGTGGGGGAAACCCACGTGAACACGGGGACAACATGCAAACTCCACACAGAAATGCCTACTGACCCAGTCGAGGCTCGAACCAGCGACCTTCCTGCTGTGAGGTGACAGCGCTACCCTCTGCGCCACTGTGCCGCTACAGTATAAATATAAATACTATAATACAAATGTCTGACTCAATTCTTTATTTCTTAAACACGCAACTGTCTTAATGATTCACTTACTTTAGTTCAAAAATAGAATTATTTAAAATTTCTATATTTTTATACATTTCTTTTTAAATATATCTGCATCTCTGAATTTATTTACATAATTTTTTTGAATTTATTTACAGTATTTAAGGCAAGTACAGTATATTGTATAAGTAACTGTAATTAAATGACCTAAAAATGAATAATAATCCATTGCTTGACATTGCTTTTTCAGTGGAAAAGTCATTCAATTACAGTAAACTAATTAATTACTCCCAACACTGTCTCTACTTTATGTCAGCATTTTTATTTTGAGCAATGTTTACATCACCACAACCTAAATATTGAAGCAATTATTATAGCAATTATTATTGTATTGTTTACTTTGAGTTGTTTGTGAAATAAACCTGCTGTAAAATGTGTTTACGCTCGTTGTATGTTTATGTCAATGTGGACATGCTTGTATAAGTGTATAACCAAAAGAAGAGACTAAGTTTATTTAAAAAAACTAAAATAATTTTTTAACTACACAAATTAATGCACATTTCCACTGCTAAAACACATGAAAGATATAAAAACAGAGCAGTTATTTAGCTTTTTTCTTAAAATCTAAACACAGTTGTTAGATTTATTATTGCATGTTTATATTAATCAGCACACATTATAATAATCATACAAACTAAAGTGTGGTTTATGTGAACTTGATAATGCTCACCCTGTGTGAGTGTGATGGCCTCAGGATTCACTCCAAACTTTATGGTGGCACGTTGTTGAGCCTCTGCAGCACTTCTGCCCCAAACCCACTGCTCCTGCTCGTGACACAGTAAAGAACGGTCAGTGTTTTTATCAAAACAGGCGCAGGGCAGATCAAATCAGGGCAGATTTTCACATAGATTTCTTTATAAAATTTTACATGTTGTCTTCATCATAGTTAGGCACTATATAAAAGGCCATGATATCGGTATTGGCCGATAAAAGCCGATTTTTTTTATGTTGTCAGTATTGTGCAACAAGAAAATAAACTATCAGCTGATAAATTATGAATTATTTCCACTTCAGATGTCTGCTGCTGGGTTTTATCACTGGTGTCTTTGGAAGACTTTATGCTAGAAGTAAGACAAAATATCGGCAGTAGTGGGGGTTTTCATGAAACGAGGATGTCATGAATACAATCTGTAAATGATTTTTTAAAAATGCAGCTGTCCGTTGTATTTCGCTTTTTTTAGTAAAAAGGCTCAGAAAAAGTAATTTCAAAATATGTATTTATCAGCCTATATATCAGTTATCAACTTCCAGATATAAGGAATTATTGATTATCTCTTTTGACCAAGGATTCAATATGATCAAGTTTTAATTCACTGACATTCATGTTGTAGAAAATACATTAAATGTCATCATCATAGGGATGCACAATATATCGGCCAATAAATGCAGATTTTAATGTTGTCAATATCGGGCCATAAGATAAACATTTATTGGCTAATAAAATAAGGATCTTTTACATTTCAGATGTGTGCTGCTGTAATATAATAGTAATATATCGGCAGTATGGGAGTATTTCATTGAGCAAAAAAGAGGACTTCATAATTGCAATATGTAAATGATTATAAGAAAATGAATATTTACACTATTTATTTTACAGTTTTTGTAATCAGGTTCAGAAAAATGCATGTCATTGCTTGTTCATTGCTCAATCATCGGTCATTGCTATTGACTAAAGTTTCAATATGATATATTCGATATAAATTCGAAGTGTCAATTCACTAACAAATTATTTTGTAGAAAGTACATTAAATATCATCTCTGGGTTATAGATGTAGATTTAATCCCCCACCTCTTCTGTGTTCATCGCATTTTGAAATGTCACTCTATAGGCTGGTATCTGATGACCCCACCAAAGCTGTCTGGAAATACACCAGTCACTGCAAGGTGAAGATAAACAGGTCATTAAAGCATGTTATTGAACCCATATTATTAGAACAGATGAAGAGACAAACATGGACACAACACTTATTATACAGTGCTTCTTACACTAAATAATAAATCTGGAAAGTATAGCTTTAGCTTTAAATAGATAGCACACCCAAAAATGAAAGCCTATATGCTTTTGTTTTCTTCTGTTAAACACCAAAGAAGATATTTTGAAAAATACTGGTAGCTGGTACCTACTGACTTCCACAGTCATTTTTATTTTTCTACTATTGAGGTCGATAGGTGCAAGCAACAAACATTTTTCCAAAATCCAAATATCTTCGTTTGTGTTCAACAGATCTAGGAAACACGTAAAATCACATGAGGGAGAATACATGAGGTAATTAATGTAAATTATCAGGCTAACCTGACGTTGGACAACCAGCTCTTCCACATTTTTGAATAAAACTGAGGAATTATCTGCAGATCTCCTTCTTCCACCGCCTAAACAGAGCATTTGCATGACATGTCAACAACGTGTGAGCTAACCAAATCTTTAAAAAAAGAAATATCTAATTTTCTAAGCAAATTAGAAGGGTCACACTATCACTGACTAGTTACAGGAATTTGTTTTCCAGTAAAGCTCTTGATGAGCCACACATTTGCTATCGCTTGAGGGAATATTGACAGGAAGAGTTAATAACCCACAAGTATGTCAATACAACAAGGACATGTAAACAAATCTAACATTATGCAAACTGAACTGAACTGTTTACTGTAAATGTACTTATGTTGATATACACTTCCATTTATTAAGTTAATAAATTATTTTATGCTCATCAAGCCTGCATTTATTTAATCCAACAATTAATTACAATTAAATTTTTGATTAATGATTTGCTCTTCATAAATATTTGTAATTATTATCAACATTGATTATATATTTTTAGAAGTTGTGCTACTTAATATATAATGTATAAATATATGTCAAATATATGTCAAATATATGTCAAATATATATTAATTCATTTTCTTTTTGGCTTAGTCCCTTTATTAATCTGGGGTCGCCACAGCGGAATGAACCGCCAACTTATCCAGCATATGTTTTACGCAGCGGATGCCCTTCCAGCTGCAACCCATCACTGGGAAACATCCACACACACTCATTCACACACATACACTACGGACAATTTAGCCTACCCAATTCACCTGTACCGCATGCCTTTGAACTTGTGGGGGAAACCGGAGCACCTGGAGGAAACCCACGCAAATACGGGGAGAACATGCAAACTCCACACAGAAATGCCAACTGACCCAGCCGAGGCTTGAACCAGCGACCTTCTTGCTGTGAGGCGATTGTGCTACCCACTGCGCCACCGTGCAGCCCTATATACATACATACATACATACATACATACATACATACATACATACATAC
>CAIGQW010002378.1:806281-819574 GCA_903798125.1 Danio choprae
AAACTCGTATACAAATGATTACTGGTTCTTTTTACATGGGAATGTGACAATTTTGTTGTGGTTATTTATTATTATTATTATTATTATTATTATTATTTGTATTTATTGCTTCCTTATTTTATATGTTTTATTATTTAGTTATAAACAATGAAAAACGATATATATCATAAATAATGTCATGAAATAAGCTGTTACAAAATGGTTATGGTTTTATCGTAATTTAAATAGTACATAGTATTATCATGTTATATGTCTAACACGTGTATGCAACTTGATATGATTACAGTTACATGAATTTAAGATTTAAAGTGATACAAAGTAGGGCTGGGCCGATAAACGATGTTATATCGAATCGCAATAAAATTTATGTCAATAACAATGATAAGCTCTGGACTCTTACTCTATATTGGTCTAAGAGTCAATCGCACAGCAGAAATGTGCAATGGGAATCTAGAAGCGTGTTGATATTAGAGATGTACTGAATTTTTGGCCACTGAAAATTTATCGGCTGAAAATGTTATGCCATTTAATGGACCCTCTAATTTGTGTGGCTTCAGTTATTGTTGGGGTACTTTTTTAAATCTGGAAGCATTAACAACTTGTATAGAAATATATATTGTTATCGTTCAATATGGAAAATGATTGAGATTGCATTTTAGCCATATCGCCCAGCCCTAACACAAAGTAGTTATGTCGTTTTTTTGGCAGAAATATTGGTTGACAAAAAAAGTAGCTATCTATCATAATTGACTAATGTCATCACAACATTTCTCCATATGATGGTCTGATTGATTTCAGGAGGGCAGAAGCCTGACCATCAAGCTCAGGAAAAGGAAGACGGAGAAGAAAGTGGAGTGGTCCAGTGACACGGTGGACAATGAGCATCTCGGCCGACGGTCCTCAAAGTGTGAGTCTCAGTTTAACACTATAACTCTATATTAAAAAAATCAGTTTCATACTTGGAAACATAACAGAGGACAGGCAGATCTAGGCCAGCTTTAAAATAGCTGACCTTGAAAATCAGATTAAAAACACCCCACACCTTCTCAAAGTGAGTGTTTCATTTCTTGAAATAGAACATCTCAAGCTTTTTTGTCAATGCTTTGATATGTTCAGGTTGCTGCATTTACGAGAAGCCTCGACAGTTTGGCGAATCTTCCTCGGAAAGCGAGGGCGATGACGAGGAGGGTTGTGGGAGCGCGCATTGCATTCTGGGACACGGGAGAAGAGGCCACGGACAAAGGGAGGGTGGAGGGACCACAGTGCCACCTAGTTCTGGGGGAACAAACCCTCACTAGATGATAACGCCGGTTTGGAGGGAAGGGTAACAGGGCGGCGCGGGCACTACATTCATAATCCCTCATCCTCACTCACACTCAATTACATCACATCATCACCGGGTGTCAAAAGCTTCTTTTTTTGATGAATGAAAGCTTGTAGAGCAATGCAATGTGATTGGTTTTCTCTGCAGTCATTAATGGAATGACTCTGAGAAGAATGCGATCTGAATGCTGCCGGAAAATTCACGTTTGTTGTACATTGAACATTGGCTTTTATTTCCTTTTGTAAAAATCTTTATTTATTTCTTTGTGTTAACAACTCAATCTTACCGGTTCTGTGTCCACAAACAAATGTTTTAATGAATCGAAAAAAACTTTAAATCTAATTCTGAAAGGTTACACCAACTTCAGTCAAATTTAAAAGGAATTTTAAAAAAAAAGGAATTTTATATCAAATAAAAATTGCCTTGCGGTGTCACGATTCTAGCAGCAGTATTTCTTCTTATCACTTGATCACTTGAGGAAATTGGAGCATAATATGTGTTGTGTGCTATAGTGAATTTAAATAAATAAATAAATACAAAGTTCAGGAACTCAACCTTTTGAATATTTTTATTATGAAATCATCTCCATTAGTTTTGAGTGAGTTAGTGAGTCTCCCTTCAGACAATCAGACTAGCCAGCATGAACATACAAAGAAATTGATGTGGTTTTCTTAGTAAAGTAGACTGAGAAACAACTGTTATGCTCGAGTTCAGAGCATTAACTGGATCATTAATCAAAATTAAACAGCAGAGGGTCACCTAAGGGATAGTTCACCATAAAATGAAAATTTGCTGTTAATTTACTCACTCGCAGTGTATGTGACTTTTTATTTTGCTGAACAATATAGAATATTAGCCTAAACTGTGGTTGTTGGTGATTCATATAATGCAAGTCTGGCATTTTAAGAGTCAAAAGAATAAATGGCACTCAGAATGACCTTGGACTGATTGAGCGTGAGTAAATTAACAGCATATTGTCATTTAAACAATAGGATTGATCTATAAAGTGTATAATTGGTTTATCATCCTTTCGTTCTTATGCCTTACATGAAGTTCATGACGGAGAACATCAGTCACCATGCGACGTAAGGTACATCACCTCATCCTGGGCTCCATGGCTGCTTTTATTTAGCAGAAATTGGTATAAAATCCAGCTAAAAGTGGGAACGGAGCATGCAGTCTGGCTTTAAGGTGTAAACTGATTATGTGTGGTATAAAGGGTGCATGGCTGAATCCTGGCCAGTGGCCAAGACCAAATGCACATCATCTTTCCATTGATGTCAGATACAGTTTATTGTTGATTCCCATCAGAACCGTCACTGCAGTCATCTGTATCCCAGCGTTCACATGCATCTGTCGTCCCTTTACTGTGAATGCACCTGTATGTACATAGCAAAGGTCATAGAGTGGATTTAACACGAATAAACAGATGTTAAATTATGTTGTTTATATCTATTAAACGCTTAATGACAAAGTGTTTGCTTGTCTTTTTTTTTAGTCAACCACGTTTTGGTAATTAAAAAAGAAATTATTATGAAATTCTGACAAAATATGTCAGTTTCATTATGTTTAGTGGCATTTTTTACATTCTGTACCTCCAATATGGCCAATTAATTGCATATGTAAATGATGCTTGATTAATCTTTTTGAATAAAGCAGTAGCCATCTTTATTATGGCACAAATTCTAGTTAAAGCTAATATAGAGAAACTGTGCAATATCTGTACAACCACAACGGATATTGTGGTTTAAAAAAATAAAAAATGGACATGCAACCTGTCTTACAGTCAGTCTCATAACACACACAATCTATGTACATTTATATAGGGATTGTTCATGCGGTGTTGGTAATAATTAGTGAGCGGTTATGGAGAATAATCTAATTTAAATATAACTGAATAAATTAATGGATCAGTGGTATGAAGAGCTAGTAAAATTATTTTCATAAACCTCGTAACACATTTGTGATCATTTTGATTCAATTAAAATGTCTAAATTACAGGTCAAGTGGTTTTAAGACTGCCTGGATCAAATATTTTAAAGAAATGACCAATAACCATTTGAAAAACATAGCCAAAAAATATTACACATTTTATATATTGGGCCATTTTGGACCCGGGTACGTATGGAGCACCTTTTGGTCCTAAATTATCTATGTTATATCAGTGCCAAAAAAAATGTTTGTAAAAAATGCGTAGTCGTTTTCCCTATCTCACATTTATAAACAGTGTAGAAATAATGCTACTAAAAAAGATCAACCTCAAATGGTCCAATAACTTCAAACTTACATCAAAATTTGGTGAGTTAGCCATTTTCACAGCCATGCTTTAGTATTAGGATATTGAGCTAGTATTTCCTACTTGACCAGAAATTGTGAGAAAGAACATGAATGTTGTCAAGATTCTTGCCGTAGAAATCCTGGTTCAGTTTGGACAAACCATAAGCACATTTTGTTCCTCAGACAGTTGTTTTTCTCTCTCTTATACTTTTTTTGTTACTTTTGGCAGTCTAAAGTACTCTACATGTTTGTTTGTTTTTACAGTCCGACCGATTAGTACATCCCAAAACATGGCAACTATTGATCATTTTTAGCAGCAATAATCAGGTAAATCTGTCAGTTTCATTATGTTAAGTGGCATTCTTTACATCCTGTACCTCAAATATGGCCAATTAATTGCATATGTAAATGCTTGATTAATCTTTGAATAACCACAGTAGCCATCTTTATTATGGCACAAATTCTAGTTAAAGCTAATAGAGAAACTACACAATACATATCTGTACAACCATGATGGACACAACTATCGTTATTAAAATAAAACAATAATGGACATGCAACTCTCTTTACAGTCAATCTCATAACAGATACAATCTATGTCTGTCCGTTTATAAAAGAAAGTCAACACACAGTTTCCAGCCATGAAATGTGGAGAAAGGAAGTTTATTTGAGCTGTAAGGACTATTAAAGACTTAGTGTTTAGCACTTAAGAACTGTAGATGTAGATCTCTCTGTGTCCCACAATCTTTAATACATCAATCTCTGAGCTGCAATCCACTTCACCCTACAGCAGATTTCATTTCTCTTCACAGCCTTCTGGGCTTCAGCAGTGGTCCACACTTTGGTGGACTCAAGACTTACAAAAATGGAAAACACATTTTAAAGACCCTTCAAAAGGTTACATGTTTTCTTGCATTGCTCAAGGTTGAAGTAAACAACAATTCTAGAGCTACTTTAATTTTAATGCTTAAATAACAAACTTTTACGCCAGTACCTCAAAGAAATAAAAAGTCATTCACAATATAAGAAAGAGTTTTCAGTAGTTTTATCTTAACATGCATAGATAAAAAGCTATTTGTTGAACACATTCGGGAAGAGAAAGCTATCTTTGCAAGCGCGAAACACATTTGTGCAATAAAGCATTGGATATAATGCAGCTGTGCAAAATTACTAAACTTCGTTACCCATAATTCCCCTGTGAACTGGCCAAAATACCAGACATTATGAGGCACTAAAGATATAATCGACTGAAGCCAAAAAAAAAAGAATGGCAATACATTTGAAATCAATCAAAAGCATGCAGCTAAAGCTGAAATGAAGCTTACATTAAAATTCGTTAAACAGAGTGGTTTTAATGCCATGTTTAACAGGTTTAAAGAATGTAAAAAAAATCAATAATGTAGTATGCAGGTTTGCTGCTTGTGAAAAGTGGTTTAAGTATAATTTGCATTCAGATCCTTTACAACTGCTCTATAAAAGTTCATAAGTAGACAAATTGGTTGAATGAGGGATGGTAAATATAATGGACTCAATCTATTAAAAGGAAAAAACGCACATTACAGATATGAACAGTCCAGAGACGCTGTTAGTGGCAACACCAAGCTATGAATAAAGTGGCATGCAGATGTGCGGTACATACAGCGTGACGTTTCAATTGGACATAAAATCAACTGATCGTTTAACTTGGTTAAGCCTTTAATCAAATCATGTGCCACTCCACACAAAGTCTCTGTAATATTCCTGGACAATCAATCAGTCATTCAATGCTGGTTCTTTAGTTTTGTAGGTTACTTTTTCTGCAGGTTGTCACTGTTACTTTTCAATATGTGGCTATAGTGTTTTACTCATCCGTGTCGTGTGCTGGTGTGATATGCAGATATTTGTGGGTTGTTGTTGTTTTTTTTTGGGGGGGGGGGGGGGGGTACATTAGATGTATATTTTAAAGTAAGAAAAAAAAGTTCATTGGTGGAGAGAAAAAGAGGGGTTGGTGCATCATGTAGGGTGCTTTTCAATTGCTGATAAGAAACTGTTGTTGGTTATCTTCAATGAAATATCTTGAGTTTTCAGTATGTCAGCAACCTGTGATGGAAACAGATAAAAGTATAAGATCATGCCATTATTTATGCATTATGCAATAAGAGAAAAGCCTCCTATTTGAAGAGTTCATCCACTAATTACAATTCTGTCATAACTCATCCTGGTATTAAAAGTTTGATACATCCACAATAACTATAAAAGGTAACAGGCACACACTGTAGTTTTGTCATCTGCTACTTTAAATGCTTGCACACTTTAAAAGCCCAACTTCAAAGAAGGCGGAGTCCCATAGCCACATCTGCTTATTGCATCATCACCATAGACCAATAGTACTTTGAAGGTGTTTCTTGGCCGAAGTTAACCTTTCCAAAAAAAATCATTTTGGCAGGTGGTTTTAAAACAAGCTTTGTTGTGGTTTTATTTTGATCAGACAGACAAAATACCAGTTTGGTTATCAATTTTGCTTTGTACGTCAAGACCATAAATGGTTGTTGTTATTATTACAGCTGTGGTATGATCTCTGCCACACTTGTATATTTATGATGAAAATTATGATTTAAGAATTTTTATTTTTATAGTTATTGTTCTTAGAGTAAACAAGCCTTTCTGCTGTAAACATTGTAAATGTTATTGTTTGTCACAAACACATACATGTTACATTTTTTTTTACATTGGCAATATAATAGTAGCATCCCCATAAAGAGTCATTCTGGCAAGTACGACAGTCTCTGAAAATGCATCCCAGAGAAACAGAGATCATTACATAATCTTTGAAATGGAAATTATGTATGGTTTAAAACCACAAGCTGGTTTCACAGCTCTCTGATAATGTCACACTTGTTTTTCTCTGGCTGAAGATTTAAGCCACAGGCCCTGCAGCAAAGGTTAGGAGTCTTAGAAGAAAATATGAGACAGAGGAACAGCCGTACAAAAATCAAATGGTAATTTATAACTGATTGTTCAGTGGAAAATATGAATGCAAAACTGAGGTGAGGTGGATTGTTGCCAAGACATTTTGGTCGTTTTTTTCTTTCCATGTTGCTACGTGGTTACTACAGTGAAAGTAAATAAGGTAAATGGTTCCACAAAGACTCGTGGAACTTGTAATTACAACTTGTACATTTTTGGAGAACGCCAACCTGTACCATCTGATTATTTACCATTGATAGTGTACATGTTATTGATGTAGATTTTGAGGTGTTTTCATGGATAATGCTGAAAGTGTTGCAAATGCAAACTTTAGAAAACAGATTTCAAAGTGGCAGTTTTTGAGAACGATACAGGTATAACCTCAATGTAAATGACAGAAATGATATTTTTTGAAAATGGTGGTGTCATCTGTATTTAATCTATAGGCATGTGCAAGTACTTGACCAACAAAACAATAATGATGGACTACAAGGCTGCGTGTCAACTACTGTTTTTGTCATTTCTGTGGATTCATATAAACAGGTGTTCTATCCAAAAACCTTTTCCATTTTTAGAACATTGTTGCCATTTAAAATGTCTCCCTAGTGTCCTTGACTTAGCAAATGGCACAAATATGGTTTGAAAAGATTTCAGTGTATTACTTGCATAAATAATGATATAAAAATAATGAAAAGCACAACCAAACCAATCAGTTTCCAGAAAGAACTGTAACTACTTACCCAAAATACACTTCTCCCAAGACTTCAACTCCTTTTTTTAACTCCTTTGTTGCTTTCATCAGCAGTCTGCGGTGGTTCATTCTGCTCCCATATGTCGGCCTGTTCCTCCTCACCCTCTGTGACCTCTTCGTCACCTTTGCCATCATCTCCTTCTGCCAGAGCTTCATTCTGACGAACACTGACAGAGATGACCATTGCTTGAATTATGCCATAAATCAAAGCAAATGGCAGCAGGTACTCCTGTACCACCCACAGCAGTCCAGCCATTCCAACAGCTGACACTAGAAACATGGCCATCCCATGGAGCCACAGCTTCAGTGCCCCCTGCACCCCCAGCACATCTAAAATGACCTTGGTTGGAGGGGATACAGTACTTAGGAAGCCTACTACGAATAAGTCAAAAAGATGTCGGAGGAAATTAAAACAAATGTCATAATGTTCAGGCATAATGTTCCCCGTCCATGAGCGAGAGAAGAAGCGGAATGCTGACTTCTGGGACAGTGGCACAGGAGACGGCGGGGGCGTCCCATAGTCAGATTCTCCATCAACTTCATCACTGTCCCATGTGCCTTCATTCCACCCAGCACATTTCTGCTGACGAAGCTTGGTGGATGATGACGATGACCACTGGGGCCAAAAAAAGTACCTGGATGGAAGCATTCGCCTCCACCAGCTTAGGTTGCTTTGCACCACAGCCTTCTCAGTCTCAAATTCAGGCCTCAAAGCCCGAAGCTCCTCTACTTCCAAAGGCTTGAAATGCTCCTCGGTTTCCCAGAATTCCTCAGTGATTGTCTTTTGGTCCTTTTTGGCATTCTCACCCCTCCAAACCCAGGAAGTCAGTCCCCATAAGCCCCATCTGATGTTAGTTTCATGTTTAGTGGTGGCGGGTGTCTCTGGTTTGGTCCTACTGCCCCAGGATGAGTAAAAATTTGCTGGACTGACCCACCCCCAAACCCGCCCTACAACTGCTGTCATGTTGAAGCTTAAATATTGTTACGGAATTTGATTTTGAACAATTGATAGTGAATTTCACAAATAATTGACAAGAAAAGGCAAGTAGCGAATTAAATATGGAAGTAAAATACTGAAATAGTATTTTCTTGTAAAATGTATAATAGCGTTTTGTGTCCAATTAAGGAAAAAAAGTCAATTTACAATGCACAAAGGGAGGTAACGTTAACTTAAACGCTATAACATCTATAAAGTGTCACTGAGTAAAAAACGCTATTGATAAACAACTATTGATAAGCAATTACCCAAGTTACATCGTAAAGCAATAATATCGACGGGTAACACTTAAATATGGCTATTAAAGTTTTTTGAAAAAAAAAAGCTTTTTAGTATTTCCTTAAGACAAAGTTTTATACTGACAAGCATTAGCAATGACACCTCAACAGACCTGTATTACGGCGTGTTTGTATTAGCACAAATGAAGCGTAAACTACATAAGGGCCACACCCGTGCCAAAAACTCAATGCCAGGTATAGAATGTAATATGAATAGAAATTAAAAACATACTAAAAATCATCGTGGCAGCATAGCTTGGGCTCAAACAGCATTTTCCTCAGGCGAAACGGCGTCGGTTAGCATGTCTGAGCAAGCTTCACATTCAGGATCGTCCCCACAACTTGAAACGCTAAACTGTTAAGTCGAACGGCGAATCGCTTTTAACAAGATAAATCAAACATAACTACGACGAGAAATCTTTAGTTTTGTTGGCTCTAAATGCAGGTAGGTACATCCTCCAGAGATTACAGCCCATCTGCTATAGGTGAAAAACAGTTGTTTACACTTATCGATGCCAACTTCACATACCTGTTCACTAACACCCAGTATAGACGTGATCAAACTTTATCAGTTCAGCAAATAAATAGCTCGACGACGGACAAAAACGGAACCAACGAAATTCAAAACGTACTCTACTAAACACGAAACGCAATACGCAAGCTGTCGTCGTGTTCTCTCAACTTGATCAGGAATGAGCAGTCCGACTCGTTTCCGCGAATCGACTCCTTCAAACGGTATATTATAATGAATTGGTTTAGTATAATCAATTCAGTAGGGATTCTTTACATATGACATCACAGGCCACTTACAGGTAAAGTCCTTGTTTGAACATCTCAATAAAACCATATGCATGCGGACATTGGTGGGGGTTTTTACGTTTTCAGTGACGATTTAGCAGCCGTTTTTATACAATTACAGGGAGACTGTAATATTAAAGGTAATTAAACCACATTTGAGTATTTTGTCATTTCAACTTGTATGACCTTGACTTTAATTTCTACTTAAAAACTTTCATATACGGCGGAAAGAGATTAGAGTTGTTGAACCGAAACCCGTAAACCCCTTTAACTGGTTCACCTTAACGATCCGACTCATAAGAACAATTCGTTCACTTATCGGGCGTCGCTACGCAGTACTACGTGCACAACCCGGTCGCATCATGTCATCGCAAACAAACGACCTTCACTCTTGAGATTTGCGACTGTCCGTCTAAACATCTAAAGTCCTTTTTATGGGATGTACGCACTTAATACGGTGCTGGTCGCAGACGTGAATGCTAGCATGTAGTGGCGTCTCTAGTTACGTGAAGTCATAAGATTAGAGTTGAGAAAATAGTTTCCATAATAAAAGTCCTTCGCGAACCAACAAGAGTGTAATGTGTAATCTGCTGAATACAAAAATGACCAAAAAAAAGTGATCATATTATAATTAAATACATTATGAATAAACCAGTTCATAAGAACATTACAAAAAAAAAAAAAAAAAAAAAAAAAAACTTAAGTTAAAACCATATGCAATAATATTTTATTTGACTCATCCAGGATCAAAATAATATGCAAAAAAAACAAACATGTACCACTTTTCACTGTAACTCATGTTTATTAAAAAAGTACAACTCAGTTGAAAATGCAGTTTATAAAACTGAAAACAAGAAACATTAACACTCAAAACAGTCTATTGAATGACACTAAACAAGCATTTAAATTGATTCATTAGCTTAATTCACCATTGTGCAGAAAACCGGTCACAGCTCCTCTTCTGTCTCATCCTTAAAAGAAAACAATTGTATTAGATGACAAGACATGAAAATAAAAATGCATGAATTGTCTGTCAGTGTTTCAGTGCGCCGCGAGAAAGTTACATCATTGACTTTCAGTGGAACCGAACAAACGCAATCATCATTAACACAAACAAAAAAAAATAAAGTGTACTGAACCAGTATTTACACGTCTCCACATTCATGTGTATGCAGCACCCCAACACTGCCATCTCGTCAACCTAAAAACAAAATAAAATCCAATAATCAAAAGTTCTTAGTAACAAATACAGATTCATTATCAAAAGCTGTGCTCAGAGAAATGTGTAGATCTTCATGTTGTTATCAGAGACTCTAGTCTATGGAATCATCACTGCACAATGATAATCAGCTTGGTTAGGTCAAAACACTGACCTTCATGCAGATTCATGGATCCAAGACATCCATGTTGGCTTCGAACCATGACATTGAAAACCTTGAAAAGAGAGAAACTCATGAATACTCATTACCTGCAACTGTCCATTATTGGACAAAATGCTTTTTAAAGCGACTAAAAATTGAAAACTGTTCGTTTACATGCATTTAGGGGCCTGAAAATGATACATTTAAAATAAAGTAGAATGCTGTACCCTAATTGTGATTCTTTCATTGACCATCTTTCTTACCCATTGGCTGTCAACTCTGTATCTGCTACCAGGAATAGCTTTCTTGTTCCATTTAACCTATAAAAGTTATTATACTTTAGTAATGCCCAAGCCACTTCAAATTAGTCTTAAGCAGTACTGCATATGTTCAGTGCACTGTGATGAGCTTCATGAGGAAATCAGAGACTCTAGTCTAAAGATTCATCATAACATGCATTTCTTTGAAAGATTTTGATTGAAAACTAATTCTTACCCATTGGTTGTGGATTGTTGGCATCAGCTACCTGGCAGCCTTAGTTTCTCTCATTCAAACTGTGAAAAGTTATTCAAGCATTCAGGATCATTCAAGCCACAAACAAAACAACTACTACTTTGTATAGCATGTTTTCAGTGCACTGTGAAGAGCTTCATGGGTAAATCAGAGACTCTAGTCAAATGGTTCATCATTACATGGAATGTACAAATAGACTGAAAGGCTTTAATTGGAAAAGTAACTACCCATTGTTTGTTGAATACTGGCATCAGCTACAAGGCAACCGGTTTCTCATCCAACCTGTATAGATATTTTAACATTTAGGAATATTCAAGCTAAAAACTAAATCCATTATAAGCAGTACTGCATGTGTTCAGTGCACTGTGAAGAGCTTCATGGTTAAATCAGAGACTCTAGTCAAATGATTCATCATTACATGCAATAATTGGCTAAAGGACAACGTGCTTTCTTTTAATTTTTCCATTGGAAAAGTAATTCTCACCAATTGTCAACTGTTGGCATCATCTACCTGCCTCAATTTCTCTCATCCAACCTGTAATGGTATTTTAACATTTAGTAATATTCAAGACAAAACAAATCCATCAAAAGCAGTACTGCATGTGTTCAGTGCACTGTGAAGAACTTCATGGGTAAATCAGAGACTCTAGTCAAATGATTCATCATTACATGCAATGATTGGCTTAAGGATATGCTTTCTTGGAATGAAAGTTTCCACTGGAAAAGTAATTCTTACCAGCTGATTGTCAACTGTTGGCATCATCTACCAGCCTCAATTTCTCCTATCCAACCTGTGAAAATATTTTAACATTTAAGAACATTCAAGCCAAAACAAATCCATCATACGTAGTGTTGCATGTGTTCAGTGCACTGTGAAGAGCTTCATGGGTAAATCAGAGACTCTAGTCAAATGATTCATCATTACATGCAATAATGGCAAAATGCCGTCTTTGATAAAAAGGTTTTTATTGGAGAAGTAATGCTTACCTATTGGTAGTTAACGATTAGCATCGGCATTTGCAATCCAGCCTGTAAAGATTTTGAACATTTGAGCACATTCAAGCCACACACAAAAAAAGACAAATGACTAGTACTGCAGGTGTTCAGTGCACTGTGAAGAGCTTCACGATTAAATCAGAGACTCTAGTCTAAAGATTCATCACTACAGGCAGTAAAACAACAGGGGTTTCAAATCTTTTAGATGGACACACAAATGTGATCATCCTCATGCAAAAGACCCTCACCCTAAACGTTAAAAGACCAAATTGATGCGAGTTGATAAAATTGATAAATACAACTGATAATTTACTAATTTGTTAACTACTTATAATCCAAATGATATTTTTTATTACGATTTTTATTTAATTTTATTTCCAAAAAGAATCTAGTTATTTAGTATGTTTATATAATCTTAACATCAATCTGAAAACCCCTTTAAAAAAACAAAAAAACAAAAACGTACTTACAAGAAAATTGCATTTGTCGTTTCAGACCATTTCTTGGCCTTTGGTTCCCCGACACAACAATATTCATAAGCAGCAAGCATTTTCAAAAACTGACTTTAACATTATCAAGTCATGTTCGATTAAAATGCTTAACTTAATGAAACTACTACCACGAGGGAGAGGCCATAAGCAGCCAACGTCATAGTTATTTTACAGATACTGGTTTCACAATAACGCACAGACTATCGACGTTTTCATAGTAAATGTACATATAATATAAAACGAATCAAAGTTCTTTTTAACTAATACGAAAGATTAGAAATCAATTTATCACTGCCTCCTAGTCCGCAAACATCCGCATAATGAAGGATCATGCAACGCGCACGCAAGAACATTTAACAGGGTCCTAATGCTGCAGAAGAGCAGGGTAGCAGAATATCTGCCTGCATGAAAACAAAAGATCTCCTTGCAAATGTTATACAAAATGTAAGTAATTTTCATGATTATTATTCTAAGTTGTCTTCTTATTGTTTTATCCAATTTATTCTTATGCATCCTTATCAATTTATTCTTATGCATTCTTATCAATTTATTCTTATGCAT
>CAIGQW010002378.1:819584-833702 GCA_903798125.1 Danio choprae
TCTTATGCATTCTTATCAATTTATTCTTATGCATTCTTATCAATTTACTTCTTATGTACTCATCAATTTACTTCCTATGCAATTCATTTTAAAAGTATTATCCATGCACATTTTGATAATTGTCTATTAAAACAAATTTTCACACCTCGTATACTCAAATAATTATTCAAACAAAAACAAAATTAATTTATATGATAAAAATAAAAAGCACAAAAACATACAATCTGTCCATACAATCTGTTCTGGTCACTGTTAACAACTGCATTCTAATCGTTGGAAACAAAATAAGTTAAATTCAAATGTTAAGTTGCAAAAGGCAAATAAATAGCGACGAAAGATTCAGTTCTACTTGAAACACTTGCTTATATAATAACTTCAGAAAAAGTCCTGTTAAAGTCTTCAAAGCTCTTGCTGCAGAGTTTTTCCAACTAAATATTTTAAAATATCTAAAAATCACATTCAAAAAGTTTAAATAAATAAACTTAATTCTATTTAAGTTTAAGGACATAATAACGCGCGACTATAATAGAATAATAGATTTGAACAATAGATTTTAACCAAATAAGACATTTTATTAAATTACCAAGCATTTTATTCAAACAGTTCTCTCTATATAAATATATAGCTCGTGACACTTTTAAAATACACAATCAATAGTCTCAGTGTGGCGTTATAATCACTTTTGCTAATCGATATGTTTGGTTGCTATGCAGCAGCACCACGCGTCGTTGCCAAGAGGAAACGGAAATAAATCAGAAGCAGCAAATTTTTCCTACTCTTATAATAATTATTATTATCATCATCTCGGTTTCAGAGCTATAACATTAAGCCTTAAGCATTTTTTCGCTGCTGTGGTGAGACTTAAGCAGTATTGTGGCGTCTTAAATCCAGCAGGCGTGTGTTTTAACAGCACTACGGCGGATCACTAGCGCTCGTCCCGCACAAGGGAGTGACACAAACACAATGGAAGGACAGAAGCAGCATTGATAACACCGCTATTACATCTGTGCCTTTAAACCTTCCTGCTAATGAAGCGGCACTAATGTGGATCTGCTGGATTTTGAAGTGCAGGCCAGTGATGCAGTGAGAATCGATATCCACTGTGATAAATGCATCCGAATCTGCAGCAGGGGCATTAGGAGTTTATTATCTTTAGATTTCAGATCTGCAATGGATTTCCCTTACGACCTGAATGCGCTTTTTCCCGAGAGGATTTCAGTGTTGGATAGTAACTTGAGTGCTGGTCGGAAAGCGCATGGGAGGTAATGTATGCTTTAATGTCAGCTACTATGAGAAATGGGTGGAATCTGGTTTGCAACATGCACTGCTTTTGTCTTGTAAATGGGATTGACAGCACTGTTGTGCTTTGTACATACATTGCTGCCAGTAGAGGGTTAGGAAGGTGTTTTATTAGGATAGATAAAGTATTTTGTCCAGGTCATCTTTGTCATTTCTTTGCTGTGGGGTAATAATAAGCCTATTGCTGTATATAAAGCTTGACGTCAGATAATGCCAATGCGGCCCTGTGTAAGTAACAGATTTGATATTAGTCTGTTTTTAATCAGCCATTGGTTTAATCTGAACATTGCTGATTCAGCATGACAACCATAGACTTCACTATAAGGAATATACAGTGTTATAAGAAATCACACCATGACAGATAGACAGTTAAATATACAATTAAATTTTGTATTGTGTATGTAATGCACTAATTTGATTCTTAACATTTCCCAGTACTGGGTTGCAGCTGGAAGGGCATTCGCTGTGTAAAACATATGCTGGATAAGTTGGCGGTTCATTCTGCTGTGGCAACCCCAGATTAATAAAGGGACTAAGCCGAAAAGAAAATGAATGAATGAATGAATGAATGTACTTTCAGCATAAAAACTTAGATATGTTAAGAATCATTCATTCATTCATTTTCTTTTCGGCTTAGTCCTTTTATTAATCAGGGGTAGCCAAAGCGGAATAAACCGACAACTTATCCAGCATATGTTTTACACAGCGAATGCCCTTCCAGCTGCAACCCAGTACTGGGAAATGTTAAGAATTTTACGCAGCGGATGCCCTTCCAGCTGCAACCCATCACTGGGAAACATCCACACACACTCATTCACACATACACTAGGGACAATTTAGCTTACCCAATTCACCTATAGCGCATGTCTTTGGACTTGTGGGGGAAACCGGAGCACCCGGAGGAAACCCACGCCAACACAGGGAGAACATGCAAACTCCACACAGAAATGCCAACTGACCCAGCCGAGGCTCGAACCTTCTTGCTGTGAGGCAATCACGCTACCCACTGCGCCACTGTGATGCCATGAACGTTATTTAATACATTATTACTTTTTAATCCACATTAAATCTTTAATCCCAAGCATGTCCAGAAAAGTTTTGAGCACAAGATTGATGTCATAAATGATAAGTTTGCAGCTTGTGTAGCTGCAAACTTAAACATGAGCTGAAGCTATTGGTTTACAATGAGGGAAGATGTGTGCATTTTATATATTGTTAAACGTGTACTTACCTGTGCTTATGGATTGTGTTGATATATATAAAAAGTTGTAAACTTTTGGTGAAGTTCGTTCCTCACCACTGTCGCCACTGGCTTGCATGGTTCGGGGCTTGTGGAGCTGCGCATCGATGGATTTGCTCAGCAGTGAAAATTTAACCACACTAAACTGAACTGAACCTAAACGCTGAAAACTGGACTGACACTGTTTCAATTTACTATAATCTCCTATGTTAAGCTGCTTTAACACAATCTACATTGTAAAAGTGCTATAGAAATAAAGATGAATTGAACTGAATTGAATTAAACAGTGTCAGCCCACACTTGAATTTGTATCTGTGCATATTGTATGCCATTTTGAAACAGGAAGCTTGTTCTCCAGGGCTATTTTGCAAGTTAGTGGATTAAATAGAATAAGAACATACCATTCATTTCACTTAATAATACATTAGTGTATCAGCAGGAACCAGAAATAGTAATTTTGTTTTTGTTTTTTAGTGCCAGCAGCCATTGATTCTCATTTTATGAATAACCAAGGATAACATTTTCATCTTAAGAAAAAAGTAATCTACAGTAATCTTGGATGGCCAGAGGGTAGTAAATTAAATCTTTCAGTGAAATATCCCTTTAAGACTCCTCTGGAATGAGCATGTCCCTCCCCTTGGAACATATCAGCAAATCATAATTTATTATGATGTAACGACAATCTATTGGCTTATTAGGAAAGTAGGACAAGACATTTAATATGTCCCAACCCCAGTTTAATATACAATATGTCAACAAAGCAGAGAAATAAAAGGAATTTCTATAATTTTTTCCATTTGATGACGTCAGTGTCTGCTAATGGAAAATTGCTCAAATGTATTGCAAATCTAAATATAGTGTACATTGTGACCTACATAAATGAAATCTTAAGTGCAGATTGTCATTTTAACACTTTTGCCTGTGAAATTCCTAACATATCTGCTTGTTGTTTTGCAGACCAGATCCTCTTCCTCAGGTCACCACAGTTATAGACGAACTGGGCAAAGCTTCCTCTAAGGTAATAATGACTGTCTTTTGCTTCTACTTGGGCTTGCAGATGTCAATCAGTGTCAGTTCAGTCTATCATCATGTGTGTGTGTGTGTGTGTGTGTGTGTGTGTGTGTGTGTGTGTGTGTTTATCTTCTCAGGCCCAGCAGCTGCCTGCGCCTATTACCAGTGCTGCAAAGCTCCAGGCCAACAGACATCATCTCTACCTCCTGAAAGATGGAGAACAGAACGGGTACGATAGCTTTCTCATTTTCCCCCACCCAATGCTTCAGATTTAATCTATTTATAAGTCATTACAACTGACCTCTCTCCTTCCTGTTTTTCGTTTCTATTACATATAAACACATCCACTTCTGCTGTTAATAACAATCCTCGACTCCTTCTTCCTGTTTTTGTTTTGTTTTTTTTTTGCTTTTTGTTGTTGTTTTTTTACCAGCGGGAGGGGTGTTATAGTTGGATTTCTGAAGGTTGGCTACAAAAAGCTCTTTTTACTTGTAAGTGTTCCCTCATTATCGACTCGGTAATTAAATCTCGCTTGATGCCTGAGTACACACTTTGTACAGCAGATGCATCAATGCTGCTCTGTATGTTGTAATTGCTTTTAGGACCAACGGGGGGCGCATTTGGAGACCGAGCCATTGTGTGTGCTGGATTTCTATGTGACAGAGACCCTGCAGAGACATGGCTACGGCTCCGAGCTATTTGACTTTATGCTGAAAGTGAGTGACTGTCGTACACCTGATTTGTTGAAGTACATGTGACTCGCATGAAACACAAAGTAGGTTTTAAAGAATGTCTACATTGCTCCAACAGAACCATGCTTATGTAAAACCATTTTTTAAGCCATTGGAGGTCAAATCAACATGCAGCATAAATTGCTATTGACCTTATTTGACCTCTTTGAGATGTGTTTTAGTACTTCTGGTTCAGCTGCCTATGGTAGAAATGACTAGGCAGTAATAATAAATGGCAGAAAACTATTCAAACTACTTGCTCTACAAACAAGTATGTTCGTGACTATAGATAAAAAGTAGAATAAGATAATAAGAAAAGATCAGTTTGCAACATGAAGCAGCACAATGATCACTTTTTAACATCTAATATTCAGTGGAAGTGAATGAGACCGGAAGTCTCGAGCCAAAAGAGCTGCGCCCGCTCGTACGTGAAGAATAAGGTCAATAAAAGAATCATGAAATTAGTTAATGGGATTTATCCATTAAGTCTAAAGGTCCGCCTTAATGCCTGTTTGAAATGTTATCTTCATTTCCAGAGTTAAAATAGCCAATCAAATCACTGTGCTGAAAAAAACATTTTAACCATCAAGCTTTTATGTCTATTAAGGTTTACTGATCTGTTGGACATAGAGATACACATGCACAGATGCCTCATTAGCAGCTGTTTCTATGGTTCATTATATGTAAGCTGGCTAAAGCCCTGCTCATATTGTGCAATATTAGACACAATTTGAGACAAATTTGGGAAATCCTAAAAGATTCTAGTAATCCTAGGCTAAAATCTGGGATCTTTGATTGTTAGATTGACATGTTGACCACTTAATGACCGTTGCGATCCGATTTCCCCTCCGATGAAGTTCTGGCAGTGTTAGAAGATTTCCCTGCAGTTTGACTTAAGCTATGAGGAGCATTAAACCAAGAACCAATAGGAGCACAGAATCTGGTGATGCAATCAGCACAATGACTTCACAGCAGGGAAAATGTCAAAACTAACTATACTGCAAAAAAAAGCGAATTTGCTGCTACAGTTGGTTTATGTTTGCCGTGAGGTATCATGTCAGAACACGGGATAGGGAAAGTGTCGCGAATAGATGACGTCAAACTTTGAGTGAGTTTTCTTGCGTGTGTGTTTGTGTTTGGCGCATCTTGATTTTTGTTCAGTCTGGCTTGCAGACAGGCTTGCAACATTACAAGAGAACATTTCCAGGTGTACAAAAATGTGTACCTGTTTACATTCCATTCTTCTGCGTCATCAAAATGCATGAACAAATTCTAAACATTCTCTGCATTTATGATTTACATAAATTATTTAAATTAAATATAGGTTTTTGTTATGTTAACTACTAATGAAAATGTTTTGCAGTTTAAGAATCATAATTGGTGACTAACAAAAAGGTGCTGTTTTCAGACACGTTTATATTTATTTCTAGGCAACACACTACCAATGTTTTAACTTCAAGAAATCATTGATTGGTGGGATAACCCTGATTTTTACAACAAATAAAAACATTTGTTATTCTGTCCAATAATGCTGTAAATGACAGTATTAAAGCCACATTATGTAAGATTTTCAAACTAAAATATAAAAACAAACTACATGAACAGTGATATATGTTTGCTGACTTTAAATTCAGAAGAAATCTTATTGATCTTTACAGAATAAAGCAAATTTTAGCAATTTACAAGTATTAACAAGTCTGTACAAAGTACATTCTGTAAATATACAGAAACTAAGAACTTCCAAGTGGTATTTTTTTTTCCATAGCTCATTGTGTTTGTCTGATTTTTAAATCCAGTTAGAGCGTGTAATAATGAGCTTTAAAAGCTTTAAAAATGATTTTAATACGTCAGGTGCACGAACACATCTAGAAACCTGCCTATCAAGGCCAATTTAGAGGTCAGTGAACAGAAACACTGTTGTATTTTAAGTGTTTCAAACTTTCTGAGTGCTGCATAGCAAAGATGTATACGTGCAAATAAGTGTATTTAAAACTCAAATATCTTTACTATTTTTGTGTGTGTTTTATAGACAAAACAATCATACACAGAGTAAACCTTTATTTTACTATTATACTATTATTATACCATTATTTTCTTCAGACATTAAAGAGCAGCATAAACATTCCTCCAAATATCTAGTTTTAAGATAAAAATAAAAGAAGGTCATACAGGTTTGAGCTTGAGAGTGAGATAAGTTTGACCACTTAGATGAAGTAGATATTTTTTTAATTTGATCATTGAGACGTTTTGTGCTAAAACCTGTTTGTATTGTACTTGCAAAGAGTCCTGTTTGTTTTTGTGACTCATATTTTCTTGTTCTGATCTTATTCTCTGATTGAACAGCACAAACAGGTGGAGCCTGAGCAGATGGCGTACGATAGACCATCGCCTAAATTCCTGTCATTTCTTGAAAAGCGTTATGATCTCAGAAACAGCGTGCCTCAGGTAAGACCCATCTCTTGAAGTGAAGGTGTGAGTGACATAAAACAATCATAGCTAACCTGAGCATATCTGATGTAACATTTTAGACTTGCAAGTTTAGTCTTTGACATTTAAATGTCACAGCCGGTTAGGAGGACACGTCTCAGAATTCCATTTTGTATTTAGAGGAACACTCCAATTTTGTTTCCAGTTTTACAACTCCCCTCAGGGTTAAACAGTTGAGTTTTACCATTTTTTTTTAAATTCATTCAGACGATCTCCAGGTCTGGTACTTTTAGCTTAGCTTAGCATAAATCATTGAATCGATTTAGACCATTAGCATCTCGGCCAAAATAATTCCGAAAGGAGTTTTGATCATTTTCCTATTTAAAGCTTGACTTTTCTGTAGTTACATTGTGTACTAAGACTGACTGAAATTTAAATGTTGCTATTTTCTAGACCAATCTGTCTTGGAAATATATGTTCATTCCGAAGTAACAATCAATTAACTTTGCTGCTGTACCATTGCTGCACCAGGTGCAATTAATTATGTAGTGTAATATATATGCAGTATATAATATAATATATTACGTAGTGCAACTTTTCATTTTCCGTTTAAATTATCAAAACTATTTTTTGACATTTTTGAGCAAGATGCTAATGGTCTAATATGATTCAATGATTTATGCTAAGCTAAGCTAAAAGTTCTCCTGGCTGACCCATAGCCTGGCTGAATGCATTCGATAATTGTAAAAGTCAACTGGATAAATCTAGGAGAGCTGTAAAATGAGCCTATTCTTCCCAAAAAAGTGGTGTGTTCCTTTAAATCCAGTTATAGCTGTCCCTGAAAATAGCTTCATCAAATGCTGTAGTAATGTGTTATGTCTTGCACATAAGTTTATACAACAGTTTTTCCACTTCATAAAAAAGAGGTGTTAAAATAACCGTCTTTTAATTATGTAATTCTTTGTCTGGCATGGATTTGTTTTATCTCCTGTCAAACTTGTTCTTCTCAGGTCAATAACTTTGTGGTGTTTGCTGGGTTCTTCCAGAGTAGATCAGGTAACACCTGCCTGCTTCGCTGCTCTTTTGTGGTTATGTGGGTTTAGAATGTTGTCCTGGATCTCTGCCAGTATCCGATGACAACAATCTCCTTTTCTTCTCATTTACAGTTCATGCAAGGCAGCACTGTAATGAAATTTCTCCTCTTTTGTTGTGTTTCTCTTCCTCAAATTATAGCAGTTAATATAACTCAAACAACTAAGTGTTTGTTCAGACTTTGCTTTATAGATAATACAGTTTTTATGATTACTTTTTTCTTGAGCCAACTAATTGAAATTAGTACAGGTATTATAATTACTAAAAGTAAAGTTAAAATATAAATAAATTAAACCTAAATAGAAACTGAAAGTGTAAAATAAAAAATAAAAATATCATTTGAATGATTAAATCATTTCTGTAGTATGGTAATAGTATGATATATATATACACTGATTGCAACCATTTTAATAGAAATATTTTAAAGATATAGTAATTGTTTCTTTATTTTAGACTTTTGTTTATTTAAGCTTATACACGCGCACATACCTTTTTAACAGTTGAGCTCACTTACATTATCCTCACATGGCTTTAATATATTTAGATTATATACACAGTTGGTAACTGTAGATTTGAACCATTTTTTTGCTGCCTTGCAAGCACTGTTATTTACTTTTAAATATGATAATCTGACTTGGTTTTGATTGTAAACCAAATTATCTTTTTTATATTTAATTTAAGAAAAGCCTATGTTTGTTGTTCTGGTCTATCATCCTCAAAGCTGTCTTTTGGTTCTTTTATTGTTTATTTGTAGTCGCTCTTTATTTAAATCAAGTCTGTTTCCTGCTTTAGACCACACTCTCTAAGACTGCATCTTCATGTCTGGGCAAAGCCTATTCAGTGTCTTTATTTGTGTATATACATGACGCATCAAGCCCAGGTCTGTGGTGTTTATAGTTGATGTTTTTTTAGATGAAGTTTAACCAACACAGACTCGTTGGAAACATGTGCTTCAGCCTACATTTTTGTGAAACCTCAAAAACTTACTTAAACATAAATTTGACTGCAGTTTCTAAGTAAAATGCTGCTATGGGGCAGTATGCTGCCAGCAACTTTTGTTCCTTTTAACATTAATGATATTTACAGGGACATATTATTAATGAGCAAATATTATTTTCTCTGCAAAACACCCATTAAATACCACAATACAGCTTAGCAGTGTTTATGATTTATAATCAAAACATATCTGGCATTGTCAGTTTGCGTGGTAACTCACTTTGGACGATGTTGTGATTGTGATGCAGAGTCTGGGGAAGAATAATTCCACAAAAGAGATAAAAACACTGTAAAATCAAGGTAAAACTACATTGTCACAGTGCACTTTTCTCTTATATTTGCTTTTGAAAACACATTTGGGTTGGGTTTAGGGAAAGGCTATAGGTCAGTGGTTTGTTAGGCTCCTGTTTAAAGGTCCCATGAGGTGCATTGAAATGTGCTGTTTTTATTCAATGTTTTTATTCAATCTTAACTGAAAAATGAAGAGAGGGTGGGACAGAAAAGCTCTTCCCCTTAAAAAAAGCTAATAGCATTTAGTTTTTATCACTGCTCTTCCAGTGAGGGTGGTTGAGCTCAAGTGCATCAAATAAATAGCATCTTGAAAGGGGCAAGACATGATTGGTCAAGATTTGACGAGAAATTGAAGTATGTGACGTGAAAGAAATTGTTGCTCCATTTAGGCGGAAGTGACAAACGCCAAGCTTTGGATGTTTATATCGATTTTATCATTTCTAAATGTGAATTTTGTCACTGTTTAGGAGCACACTAGCTAATAGATATCCTTAAATCTAACAGACTGAAACTAACATCAAAAGTTTTTTATTTTCATTTCACAGGACCTTTAAAAAGCCCTGCCTTCTCGTGGACGTGAACATTTCAGACGTGTATCTGAAATTAACTACAACAAATACCCTAAGTAAAGTATTTCAGATTTGCAAAAAACTTAGACAGCGCCCTTTAGTGGATTTGTCATCTGAAACATGCAACGAAATGTACCAGGAGCAAGATAAGTAACATATTTTAAATTTGAAAAAATGTAGACAACGCCCTTTAGATGATTTGTCATCTGAAACGTGCACTGAAACGTACCTTAGCAATGTATGTAACACATTTCAGATTTGCAAAAAATGAACAACAAAACATTTTGGAGCAATGTATTTTACGTTTCACAAATGTGTAGGCTGAGGCTGGGTTTAACATACAAACGACTCAAACCATTCACTGTTTAAGTTCTTTTGTCTCATGAAATTCTCCCAGGAACACCTCCCTCCCCTCTGACGGATCAGGGGATGTACGGATTTTTGTAAGGATATTGAATATCAAATATTCCTCTCATTCCCACCGTTACCTATCACTCCTTTATTATATCCCTGTGGTTTAGGAGAATCTCCAGTCCCTTTGCACTCAGTCAGACCCCAATAACCTCTGCCCACAGTAATTAATCCCAACAATTTACTCACAAACTCACACCCTTACAAGATCCCTTGCTGTCCCCCTTTAAAATCCAATTATAGATAAGTGCTGTATGTTTCCCCAAAGTGCAGTAAAAAGATAATCGATATGTGCACTTTCTCTGTGGATATTTATGGATGTGAAGATCTGTAAAGAGTGCATTGCGTGCTGTTTAAATGCGCACTAAGAGACATTTGAACCATATTTTGGGACCAAATCCCAAACCACACTTGTACATAATCAGCATTAAGGGGAGTGTTTAGTAATGATAGTGGAGGTTAGAACCACACAATATATTGGAACCAAATCCCAAACAACATTTTACCCAATCAGCAGTAAGAGGCATGTCTAGTAATGGTAGTGGAGGTAGGAACCACACCATATAGTGGGACCAAATCCTAAACCACACTTTTTTACCCAATCGGTTGTAAGGGACGTGCCTAGTAATGATAGAGAAGGTTGGGACCACACCATATAGTGGAACCAAATCCCAAACCACACTTTTTTTACCCAGTCAGCAGTAAGGGACATGTCTAGTAATGAAAGTGGAGGTTGGAACCACACCATATAGTGGGACCAAATCCTAAACCACACCTTTTTTACCCAATCGGCAGTAAGGGACCTGCCTAGTAATGATAGAGGAAGTTGGAACCACACTATATAGTGGAACCAAATCCCAAATCACACTTTTTACCCAATTTGCAGTAAGGGGCATGTCTAGTAATGATAGTGGAGTTTGGAACTGCACCATATAGTGGAACCAAATCTTAAACCATACTTGCTCCCAATCAGCAGTAAGGGGCGTGTCTAGTAAGGATAGTGGAGGTTGGAACCACACCATATAGTGGAACCAAATCCCTAACCACACTTTTTATCCAATCGGCAGTAAGAGGAGTGTCTAGTAATGATAGTGGAGGTTGGAACTATACCATATAGTGGAACCAAATCCCAATCCACACTTGGACCCAATCAGCAGTAAGGGGTATGTCTAGTAATGATAGTGGAGGTTTTGAAAAAGTGGTGTGGTTTTGTTGAGTGATGGGCTGTTTTTGTTTTGCAAAATTTGCTTAGTGCGCCTTTAACTTTGCTGACTTATTCTCAATCATACCTTTATGCTCTTTCTTTACTACATTCGTCTTTCCAACAGCGGTCCAATTGAGAAAAGTTCCCCCAAGAAAGCCAGAGGGAGAGATCAAACCGTATTCGCTAATGGAAAGAGAAGGTGGGTTACTCACGACCTCCATGTCATGTATTTAACCAGTTGGCACAATAAACCCCGTAGCTGACATTTACACCAACTAGCTGAGTACTGACATCATCCAGCCGCTGTAATAAATAGTTTCATCTGGAAACAGGCCTCCCATTATTCATTAAATGCCTTGATTTGGGCCTTCAGTTATTTTAGAGCCCTTAGAAAAGAGCTTTTTTGGTGTTCACAGGCATTGTGCAGTAGAAAATACTGTTGCAATTTCTATTGATAAGATGAAAATGTAGTTTAGGCGCAGGGTTCTGTTTATATCTGGTGTTAAGATGCATTTCTGGGAATCCTATTACAAGTAGTTGTTGCTAAATACAAGTGTAAACAATAGTTTTGAGCTTGTGCATTTTTTTCAAAACACATTAGATTGCTTTGTATAGATTTGAAGGAATTGTGTGGAACCCAGCATTTTTTACAGTGATATTTTCTTTCTTTCCTCCGCAGTGGTCCGGGAGGAGCAGAGGGTTCTCCCCTGGCCATTTGTTCGCCCCGGGGGTCCCCCCCTCTCTCCCCCTCTACTTCCGTCATCTCCTCAATCCCGTTCTCTCAGTGTGGGATCCTCCCCCAGCCGGGCCCCGCTTCGCCCCGCCGCGGCCCCGGTCCTCCAGCAGCCTCAGACCCCCTCATCCCCGCTCAACGACAACTGCAGGGCAAGACGTACCAGGTACAGATCTTCACAACACCTTTTACAGCACACTTGAGTCTAAATCCAGAACATCTCTCTAAATATTTACATTACGTCCTCTTCGGTTTTTCCATCTGGGGCTTTTTTTTGCGTGAGAGCCTGGGCTCTGAGGGAACGAAAGCGAAGAGACACTGAGATCGTTCTTGTTCACTATGAGGCACTTCCTGTGTTAGATGAGTGCATGCTGGGATTGGCGGCAGGAATGTGAATTCAGCTCATTAGTACATCATTAATGTATGACTGTGTGCCAGATGCGCACTCTGTTTATTCTTCTAACACGTACACAGCCTTGTCCACTTTCTTTTGCAGTATCGCTAAACACCTCTCTTCTTCTTCTTCTACTTCTTCTTCCTCTCCCTTTCTTCTTCTCTTCCGTTCATCTCTTGATTATGACATGCTTGTTGTACACATGAACTCCTCCAATTATGGCATGCTCATGTTTGTACCTCCTTCATTTAATGAGCTTGAACTTTACTTTTCCTTTCAACAACACTTTTAATCTCTATCTCATTCTTTTACGCTAGTTCTCTAAATAGATCTAGGCTTAGCTTTCATTGACATTCAGTGCTTAGTGCCATTATCTTTAACCATTTAGCTAGTTTTAATTATAGGGATAGTTCACCCAAAAATGACAGTTCTATCATTTACTCACCATACTTACTGACTATGCTCTGTTGAACACAAAAGAAGATATTTTGAAGCATGTTGGAAACCTAGTAGGAAAAACACATGCTTTGGGGGTCAGTGGTTACAGGTTCCCAACATTCTTTAAAATATCTTCTTTTGTGTTCAACAGAAGAAGAAAAATCATACTGGAGGCGTATGAATATACTCCAGAATTATCTTTCCCTTCCACAAATAAAATGACAACCTTCAGGAAACGTAATGACAGAACTTTCATTGGTGGAAGAACTACCGATTTAGCTTTTTTTGCCTTGTTGTGAGTGTATGAGCGGTACGATTTCCTGTAAAAGGATTTGATAATACACATTTGTAATTCAATTGGAATCTCTTTTTGGTCTTTTTCTGTACCCTTTCCACAAAAGCGTGTTTTAGAATTTAGAAATTTTTACTGAGTTTACAACAGTGTTAACCTTCAGCTGTCAAACGTCCCCTGCCCTGAGCAGCAAGTAATAAAAACAATTGAAAAAATAAAATGATAGTAATTGTTATTTGTTAATATCTTATTAATTAATATCTTATATAGCAGATTATTTTAACAAACTGTAAAGGATGTAACAGTTCTTAGTTTTAGTTTTGTTTAAGTGGTTGACCAATATTAGTATATGTAGTATATACAGTAGTGGCCAAAAGTTATTTACAAATGATATTTTGTGATATATTTGCTTTTTTTTATGGCACTGCAAGTTAAATTAATCCATTAAAATAAAAAAAGCCAAAAACACTGAAATATAAAATACTGTATAAAATTATTATATTATATTATATTATATTATATTATATTATATTATATTATATTATATTATTTTATATTATATTATTCATTGATTTTCTTTTCGGCTTAGTCCCTTTAGTTATCTGGGGTCACCACAGCGGAATGAACCGCCAACTTATCCAGCATATGTATTACACAGCGGATGCCCTTCCAGCTGCAACCCATCACTGGGAAACATCCATACTCATAGACTACGGACAATTTAGCTTACCCAATTCACCTATAGCGCATGTCTTTGGACTTGTGGGGGAAACCGGAGCACCCGGAGGAAACCTATGCAAACACGGGGACAACATGCAAACTCCACACAGAAACGCCAACTGACCCAGCCGGAGCTCGAACCAGCGACCTTCTTGCTGTTAGGCGATTGTGCTACCCACTGCGCCACCGTGCTGCCCTATATTATATTATATTATATTATATTATATTATATTATATTATATTATATTATATTATATTATATTATATTAT
>CAIGQW010002378.1:838916-857957 GCA_903798125.1 Danio choprae
ATAAATGTTTGCTTCATATATCAGCAACATTTCAAACATTAAGCATTTATTAATGTTTGCTAGATTGTTTTGTATCTGTCTAATGATATTAATTTGTGGTTAAATATAAATAGATAACAGTTTGATGAGAACATCCGAGGACAACAAACACTTAATAGCCAAATACACTTCACTGAACATGTATTACTGTTACATGTAAATATCATTTCATTTGGAAATGACACTATATAACTGCAGGTTAATTACGTTTATATGCTGCCAACCCTTTGTACAGACTTGGTCAAAAGTTTTGAGAATTACATAAATATTGGAAAAGTTGCTGCTTAAGTTTTTATAATAGCAATTTGCATATACTCCAGAATGTTATGAAGAGTGATCAGATGAATTGCATAGTCCCTCTTTGCCATGAAAATGAACTTAATCCTAAAAAAAACTTTCCACTGCATTTCATTGCTGTCATTAAAGGAGCTGCTGAGATCATTTCAGTAATCGTCTTGTTAACTCAGGTGAGAATGTTGACAAGCACAAGGCTGGAGATCATTATGTCAGGCTGATTGGGTTAGAATGGCAGACTTGACATGTTAAAAGGAGGGTGATGCTTGAAATCATTGTTCTTCCATTGTTAACCATGGTGACCTGCAAAGAAACGCGTGCAGCCATCATTGCGTTGCATAAAAATGCACAGGCAAGGATATTGTGGCTACTAAGATTGCACGTAAATCAACAATTTATAGGATCATGAAGAACTTCAAGGAAAGAGGTTCAATCCTTATTAAGAAGGCTTCAGGCATCCAAGAAAGTCCAGCAAGTGCCAGGAGACTAAAGAGGATTCAGCTGCGGAATCGGAGAGCCACCAGTGCAGAGCTTGCTCAGGAATGGCCGCAGGCAGGTGTGAGTGCATCTGCACACACAGTGAGTGAAGACTTTTGGAAGATGGCCTGGTGTCAAGAAGGGCAGCAAAGAAGCCACTTCTCTCCAAAAAAACATCAGGGACAGATTGATCTTCTGCAAAAAGTATGGCGAATGGACTGCTGAGGACTGGGGCAAAGTCATATTCTCAGATGAAGCCCCTTTCCGATTGTTTGGGGCATCTGGAAAAAGGCTTGTCTGGAGAAGAAAAGGTGAGCGCTACCATCAGTCCTGTGTCATGCCAACAGTAAAGCATCCTGAGACCATTCATGTGTGGCGTTGCTTCTCATCCAAGGGAGTGGGCTCACTCACAATTTTGCCCAAAAAACACAGCCATGAATAAAGAATGGTACCTAAACACCCTCCAACAGCAACTTCTTCCAACAATCCAACAACAGTTTGGTGAAGAACAATGCATTTTCCAGCACAATGGAGAACCGTGCCATAAGGCAAAAGTGGCATCTAAGTGGCTATTGTCGATAAAAGCCTTTGAAACGTATGAAGTGCTTGTAATTATATTTCAGTACATCACAGAAACAACTGAAACAGAGATCTAAAAGCAGTTTAGCAGCAAACTTTGTGAAAACTAATATTTGTGTCATTCTCAAAACATTTGGCCACGACTGTACAACTCCTTGACTTTTTTAATTTGGACTGTAATGTAATGATGTACACTTTTTGTGAAGCTTCATTGGAACGATAGTTATTGTGAAAGCGCCATACAAGTAAGCTTGAATCCACGCCTACACGGGGAGAACATGCAAACTCCACACAGAAATGACAACTAAGCCAGCCGGGACTCGAACCAGCGACCTTCTTGCTATGAGGCCACAATACTAAACACTGAGCCTCCGTGTCACCTGAATTGAATTTCTTTTAAAAAAATATATAAATTAAAAAAAGTATTGTTTGTCAAGTGAGTTTGGTTCACATGCATCAGAATCAGTGAATTTCATTACATTGTGACGTTTGACAGCGCATTGTGGGACTTTTCAAGGAGCAAACATTTCATTATGCGTTCCAAATGGGATATATCGCCCTCCAGAGTCAAAACAGTCACGGCTACCATATTGAAGTGTTGTTCCAAACCAAAGTGCAGCTGAAAACTGGCCACTTTGAAGGGCACTTTAGAATGAGGGATTCTCCATTGTGCAGTTGGAAAGTTGTTTGGTGTCGCACACTGTTCCATTTGTAAGGTCACATCTCTATGCCCTAATCCCTTCAAAGCTGTCATTCTGGAGGTTAAACCCTTTGAAGGGATTAGGGCATAGGGACCAGCACTTCTGAATGGAACTGAGTGTCAGGTCACTGGAGGAATTTTGTGATTGAGGTAGCCTTTAAAATGGCCGACTCCCTGACGAGTGCCCTGACTACTAAACAAGAGAGCTGATTGAGACACACCCTATGAATTTGGAGATACTACTCAGCTCACATACTGTTTTTCGCATATTATATAGTATAGAAGAATGCAAATTTGGACACAAAAATCTAAATGTAGTTAACCCTCAGGGCATCCAAGATGTACATTGCAAACATAGTAAAACATTAAAGAAGATTGAAACTGTGGGATTTTAAAATGCAAGTCAACTGATACCTTCACTTTGAGAGTCAAAAATGCACATTCAGGCAACATGAAATTAATCCCAATTGCTCCTAATGATATACTGAGGTCAAATAAAGTGAAGTGATCTGTCTGTTTGGTCATTCAGTTTGTTATAAAAGGTATTTTTCATGGTGGGTGCATAGCAGAAAAACTGAGCTGCCACCATTGTAGCAATGTTGTTATTTGTTTGGTACTGTGCATGCATCATGTGACAGATTATATCCAATAATGTGATGTTTCTCATAGTTTTGCTTCAAAAGACAAGGAATTAATTTTGCGTGGCCTGCATCTTTGTTTCCGACTGTCAAAATGATGAAGTTCATTCACAATCACTAAAGACTATTGGTGGAGTTATAAAAAATAATAATAAACCTACATAATAAATCATATTTATATTAACTGAAGAAAGTCACTATCATGGATGGCCAGAGGATGATTCAATTAACAAGCAGTTTACATTTTTGAGGGATCTGAAAGAAACATTGCAAAAGGATCTAGAAGTGGAAGTGAAACAAAGGAAAAATGATTTAAAGGATTTTTATTAAACAACAAAAATGAATAATAATAAAAAAAGAATGAAAACAACATCAGCAGCCATTAGTAGCTGTCAGATTTGTGCTTTTAAGACTTTGTTTTTTACATTTCTTTTTAAAGTTTCCTATTTATAAATATCTCTGCTATTAATTGAATGGCTCGTGCTTTTATAATCAGTTTTGTAATTAATCATTTATAATGTTTTTCAAAAACAGCTCTATGCAAAACTCACAGACATTTTCACTGAAAATTTAATTAAATGGTTGAAAACTTGTTCTAGTTGATTCATTTCTATCGCCGCCTTCGAACAACATAAATACTTCTACAGTCAAACTGATGCTCATTCTCGTACACCGATCACACAATTATATCATTCCCTTGTGGAAATCATTTATACCGTACACAAAACAAACAGGAAAAAGCCCTTGGAAACATCAAACCAAGGACATTAGTGCATGCGCCTCTTAACAGCGTCAACATGTACCGTCTGGAGCGTCTCAGTCACAGCAGACATTATGAACATCGTCAAAATACCTAAAAAGCACATCTTCACTGTAAAGCCCAACATCAAACATGTAAGATGCACGCTTTTGATGTGTGCGTTTATCTGGAGGTTATAGTTCAGAAATGTTCCCTCTTAGATATTTGAGCTGACTGCTCTTTATAAGATGTTCTTCGGGTGCTTTTTGCACAATACAGTGTTTTTTGGATCCTTTGTAGTTTAATTGAAGGCTTGGAAACGTATGAGTTGGCGTTTTGCTTAAGCAGGTTTCACATCTTAAACGGATAGTTCACCAAAAATGAAAATTTCTATTCACCCTCAAGCGATTCCAAACCTTTATAAGTTTCTTTAATCAGTTGAACACAAAAGAAGATATATGGAAGAAAGCTGAAAACCTGTAACCATTGACATCCAGTAGGAAGTCAATGGTTACAGGTTTTCAGAATCCTTCAAAATATATTCTTTGGTGTTCAACAGAAGAAAGTCGAACCGATTTGGTACAACTAAAGGAGTGAGAAATTTGATAAGTTTAAACATCCTTTTTTTTTAAATTTATTTATTTTATTTTTTTAACTTTTTCAGTTCATTTTACTTGGATTTTCTCTCCACTGGTTAGAAATCAGATATTTGACAGACATTTGTCTTCAGTGTGTATCCAGTCGGAAATGAACATTATATTAATAAGATAGTTCACCCAAAAATGAAAATGTCCTCCGCTGCAAGTTGAACACAAAAGAAGATACTTTGAATAAGAATGCTGTAAACTGGTTTACATTTTTAAAAATACCTTCAGATAAACAGACAAAAGAAACTCGTAATGAAAATTGAAAATTCTCTCATTCTTTATTCATCCTCCACTTGTTCAAAACCTGTTTGAGTTTGTTTTTTTCTTCTGTCGAACAGAAAGGACAATATACTAAAGAATGTTGGGGGAAAAACAGCCTATTTAAAGTATTTCCAATTAATGACTGCCATTCTATAGTATTTTTTTTGTCCCTACTATAGTCAATGGGTGTTTTTTCCCAAAAATGTTCAGTATATAGTGCTTTGTGTTAAACAGAAGAAAGAAAATCATAAAACCCCTTTACTGTCACCTCACATTTGAAATTCACACTTGAAAATTATGAGATATATACACAGTCAAGATAAATTTAGGTTTAGAAAACAACGAAGCACGGAGGCTTCTTTTTTAAAATGTACTGAAAAACATCCAGAAGACGACGACAGTGAAGGGGTTAAAACCACTTGAGTGTGAGTAAATGATGAGGAAATTTTCATTTTCATTTTATTTTCATTCATTCATTCATTTTCTTTTCGGCTTCGTCCCTTTATTATTCTGGGGTCGCCACAGCGGAATGAACCGTCAGCTGCAACCCATCACTGGGAAACATCCACACACACTCATTCACACACATACACTATGGACAATTTAGCCTACCCAATTCACCTGTACCGCATGTCTTTGGACTTGTGGGGGAAACCGGAGCACCCGGAGGTAACCCACGCAAACACGGGGAGAACATGCACACTCCACACAGAAACGCCAACTGACCCAGCCGAGGCTCGAACCAGCGACCTTCTTGCTGTGAGGCAATCGTGCTACCCACTGCACCACCGTGCAGCCCATTTTCATTTTTGTTTACCTAATTAATATTATCTGTGCCAAACGTATGACATTTTACATTTAAACGGTATGTCATTTTTAAAAAGAATACATTAGAGAGGGCTGCAATATTATGACCAAAAAAATAAAAAGTTTATTATTGTAATGTTAAAGTCAGTGCGTTCACACTGCTGCCAGCAAAAGCCTCATTCACTCTGGCTGCTCTGTCGTTGCGACTGATGATCAAACATGTTTTCTAACAGCCTACCTTACAATCTGGGAAACCCACCATAGCAATAATAAACCTCTGCTTTGGTAGTAAATTCTGATAAGTTGCTGCCGAAATGCACCATAGTTTATTACCATTAAGATGGCCTGATTTCAATCTCCTTGATGTCCAGACTATCCAGATGTGTCGTGGCACTTTTGGCAGAGCTCATCTCAGGCTCCCATTGAAAATGAATAACTTCCGACTACTTTGGTGTACTCATCGGTGGTGATCAATTTACTTTTCAGTTAATATACAGTGCTCAGCATATAGAAGTACACCCCTCACAAATCTATCTTTTAAATTCATATTTTAATAGGAAGCTATAAAATATTATATTTGTGCATATACATTAGATTAGTCAGAACTGAAGCCAAATCTGGAGCTTATCTAACAAAATAACTAACAATAACGATCCAAAAACTAGTACACCCAAATGTATATGTTATAGAAAAATATTAAATACAAATTTAAAAGAGGAAAAATCAAGAGACGCAAAACAAAAATTAAAAAGGAAGCTGAAATTTTGTAGGTTGTAATTTTTATTTTATTTTTTGCAATATTTTGCTTGAATGTAATTGTATTATCTTTCAGTTTCTAAATATGTTTGATGACTAAAATCTTATTTTAATAAATATATCTGTTTAATAAATCTGTTTTGTTTAAATGCACCAAAATACATTGCCTATATTCACTGGGAAATGGATAAAAATATTCATTTTCAAAATGGAGTGTACTCATATATGCTGAGCACTGTATACGGTCATCCACAAAATATGCTTGTGCTTGGCGGAGCTATGGTACTGCTTTGGTTCAGTTCTGGCTACAAGGATGTGGGCCACTTCTGGGCCGGCGAACACAAACTAATGGGCTAAATCTTAGCTGTAGATTTGGGCCAGATCTGGGCCAAAGACAATTTGCTGATTGGAGATGTGAACGTACATTAACATGAAAACCCAGGCTAGTAAACATCTCCTTCAATTGCATGTTGAAATTACACTAACACTAAAACATGAACACAAAACCATCACTACACAAATAGCTTTTAAATTGGTTAATTTGGTCAGAAAACACGCAAAGGTTTTCTATCATCAGTGGCAACTATATTGCAGCCAGAGCGTATGACGCTCTCACTGGTGGTGCTGTGAGTGCACAGCATTATTGACAGCAAATTTTGACACTTTTGCTGGCGACGGTGTGAACACAGAGTCAATCACAATACAATGTTTTTGTGTTTGTTAAAAAACCCCAAAACAAAACAACATTATAATCTGGCTAACCAGACAAAAATGATTCATGGTGTTGATCAACATTTCCAAAATGCCAACTAAAAAAAGTTGGAAGAGCAAAAAGGTTTCTATTATAGAACTTGTGATTGGTTATAAATAACAAATCTGATGCAACCCATACAGATCTATAATCATGACAGTCATTGTAGATGAACTGTAAATCTTACATTCTTGGAGTTATTTTTGGTGCCATTTTTCCTACAAGCATCTCATAATTTCCGACCCTGGACTTTAGTCATATATTCTTCAAATGTATAATATACAGCTGCAAGAGTTTAATTTGTAATCACAAACTCAAGAAAAACAACAGTGCTGTGCTCATTTGTAATGCAACTCAATACAGTCCATTTTAAATTCTGATTCTTATATTAATTTACTATTTGTGGCTCCCTCTGGTTTAAATACAACTATTTGTGGGGAACTTCTAAAAATAAGTACTTATTTTTAGTACAAAGAACAAGTCATTAGCATGCCTTTATAAGTGCGCACTCAGAATTTTCTGACCTTAATGTCCTGTCACTGAACAGCCCATTCTTGCCAGACGTGTTTTTCCCTTTGTTGCCAGTCAACATGCCATTTAATTCTTCATATCCGCCAGTGGTGTTTTTTTTTTTCCTGTGCAGCAGCTGAGTAAAGCCCGAACTAAAGTAGTGAAAAACGTAGCACCTCGTTCTCCATTTTGCATTAAGACAATCGCATCATCCCTGCTTATCTGTTTCCCTTTTTATTCCATTAAAATGTCATTCAGTAGTTAAGATGATATTTTTTTCATCAAATGTTCTCAACGGGAAAGTGTCCCTTCAGTTTTTAGCCACTTTTGGACACTCTGCCCAAACTTGATTTAATATGAATCTCCCAGTAGTGTTTCGTAGATTTCCGACTGGAGAAAACGGGGGTAAGAGTCCATTTCCAGGAGGCCGTAGATGCGTTTTTGGGCATGTGTGAGAGAGGTGTGAGATGGGGCTTTCAGCAGTGTTTGGGTCAGTTCTCTTGTCTTCCAGTCTAGGTTCACCTGAAGATGATGGAAAGAAATGTATTAATCAACCAACACAGATGATAAAGGAGTCATAAAATCAAAAAAAAATATTTACTGATGGATGTCTTTTATTATATTTTTTATTTATTTAAAAGAAATATGCAATAATTCATGGTAACGTTGAATGATGAAAGTGTCAACAGTGTTTCTTTGATTTATAAAAGAGGGCCTTAGCGTTTGTCCACTTTTGCCAATTCCAGGAGCATTTTTACCATTTATTTTTTGCATTAAAAAAAATTATAATTATAAAAAAATTTAATCACATTAGAAATTACAAAAGCATATAGTTGTGAGGGGCCTCACAGTGGCGCAGTGGGTAGCACGTTCGCCTCACAGCAAGAAGGTCGCTGGTTCAAGCCTCGGCTGGGTCAGTTGGTGTTTCTGTGTGGAGTTTGCATGTTCTCCCTGTGTTGGCGTGGGTTTCCTCCGGGTGCTCCGGTTTCCCCCACAAGTCCAAAGACATGCAGTACAGGTGAATTGGGTAGACTAAATTGTCCGTATTGTATGAGTGTGAATGGGTGTGTATGGATGTTTCCCAGGGATGGGTTGCAGCTGGAAGGGCATCCGCTGCGTAAAACATATGCTGGATAAGTTGGCGGTTCATTCTGCAGTGGCGACCCCAGATTAATAAAGGGACAAAGCCGAAATGAAAATGAATGAATGAATGAATATAGTTGTGAATCACATTACAACCTTAGATTTGAAATCAACCACGGGTAACATCTTCTCAAAAGGTCATGATCCGCACTCATTGAGTAACTGCGTTATATTTTTTATTTCACATTCTTTGAGAAATAAAACCACAAACGTTTCGCCTCAACGACTTCCTCATTGTGTAACAGTTTTTCCTCATAAATTCTGCTATTAAACAATTGTTTTCAAAATAGATTTAATTCATGCAAACAGTTGGGTCCAACAAAGCATATATAATCAATTAAAAACCTTGGAAAAAATATATACTATACAGTAAAATATATCATTAAAAATATTATCCATCTTTCCATTTTTATCCATCTAACATTATCCATCCTTCCATCTTTTGAATTAAAAAAAGCAATTAAAACTCATTCCACACTGTAAAAACAAAAGTTAATGAATTAGCTTGTGGTTCATCACTGTTTTCCATGTATTTATGCTTTTGAACTGCATGATCTCTTCTGATGTCATATATTTACTTTGTTTTATCAGGGTTTCTGCAGGTTTCATCAAGTCAAATCGAAGACCTTTTTAAGACCATTCTTAATGAAAGTTTACATTATACAAGGCTAAACATTAAGGTTTTTATCAGTGTCTTTACCATAATTCATTAGAGACCTATTATTGGTAAACTAAAACCAAAACTATATCGGTAAACAGAGTTAAAATTAAACATTTTGTTACAGGATTTGTTGGTGATTGGATGGTGTCGGCCTAATTGAGTAGCTTTTCATGGACATGGACCTGTTTAAAATGATTTAAGACCTACAACAAAATATTTCTGTAAATGTATGACTTAAGGCCTAACATTTAGTTTGTTTACAACAGATGTTTTTTTTATTTTTCAATTAATAATTTTGGTTTTATAATAAGTTTTATATTTCAACATTGACTACGTTTACATGGACATGACAAACAAGATATTGGATGAGAGTATGAACTGCTGGAAGAGTGTTGTTTTAATGGAATTTGATACCGCACACCACATGAAAAAAAAAAAAACCTCTGCATTTCGCGATACAGGTGTCTGTGGTCCTTCACTGACTCGGTAGGTGCAGAGAATAGTGTCAAACAGCCGTGTGTGTGTATAGACTATCCTGTCGCAAAATGCGTAAAAAATCCTACATGACACTAATAGTTTGATTAAAGTGTTTACATGTCTGTACTGCACTTCAATAATACGCCTAAAATCAGCATACTCCACATGTCTTAATTAGATTTCTGTTTAGTTCGATTATGACCTTAATCGGATTAAATTAATCAAAAGACTTGTGTGAGAAAAAGGCTACAATGTGAGAAACTGCAAAAATGATAAACTGCAAAGACAATTTAGAAAAGCAGATGGTCCATTAATGACAGTCAGCTCAACTCAAAAGCACTGCATGTAAAGAATGGCTAAGGAATGTACCATACTGCTACATTTTTGTAAAAATAGGATTCAGCAGCCGCAGTCTACATTTATTTTGATTGTATGGGAAAGACCAGCTTGGACATTTTGAGTCTAATATTTGTTTATGCAGTAATCCGGCAAACAAACAACCAACCAACTGTGGATAAACCTACCTCTCTGGGAGAAGACTGCAAGATGTAGGTCTCCAAAATCATTTTTGCGCGCCTCTGCAGGGTGAATTTGTTGGACGAATTTTTGTATTGCTCACAGGCCATGTGGAACTGCAGATTTTCCTCGCTGAACTCAGACCGCAGGAATGCTTCAAACACGGTGAATCCCACTGAAACGCAGGTGAGATCACAAACAACCTTAATGATCCACTGAAGCACATTTAAATGCAGATTTGCTCAATGTGGGACAATTTCAACTGGAACAAGATAACAGGATGGAACATATCAAGTAGATCCTTGTGTGACACACACACACAGAAATGGCCAATAGCATTTTGTTTATATATCACAGCTTGGCCTGAGTCATTTAACTGAAACACATCAGACATCAGGTGAAGTTTTGTTCCTCGCCACTGGCTTGCTTAGTTTTGGGACTTGTGGAGCTGTGCATCGATGGATTTGCTTCTTTCACTTTCAGCAGTGAAAATTAAACCACACTGAAATGACCTAAACTGAAGTTCAACTCTGAAAGCTGGACTGGCACAGTTTCAATTTACTAGAACTTCTATGTTAAGCTGCTTTTGATCTTGATCTACATTGTAAAAGCGCTATAGAAATAAAGATGAATTGAAATGAATTAAATCAGACTCAAGACAGATGCAGTCTACAATAGCCATGTTGGATCTGGGTTGTTAACGTGACTTTGCATTTTCACTATGACACATGACAAAACTGTATATAATTAGTATAAATGCAGTAAATGGTTAAACCGTTATTTGTCTTCCATGCAACTCTTGATATAAAACTGCTGTATTTTTTGTATTTAAATTAGAGCTCTTATAAATTAAAAAGAAAATCGTAAAATCATTAATAAATACATCGAGCCTAGTGGCTATTTTAGTAAATAGCTTAATTAGTAAACACATTTTTCATCCATATATTTCTAAAAACTTAGACATTTTGTCACTCACTGAAAACCATGTCAATAGTTTTAAATCAGCAATTCCACTGAAAACCTTTATTAGTTGAAGGACACCATTCAAGATCATGTGACTGAAGCCCACGACATGAACCTGTTAAGTTTTTGTTTCATAATTTTTCACATTTACCTTTTTTGTAATCACTATAAAATTTAGTATTGTTGTCCTTTGCTGTCCCACCATATAAAAAAAATTCCAACAAGTTAGGGAGAAAAAATACATAGGATATGAAATCCTAATTTCATATAAAATACATAGCACTATATTAAGATAAGTGTTCAACAATTAAGATAAATCTATCTAATAAATACACATATATCTATTTTCCTTTAATAATTTCAGTAATCACATTTACCGCCTATTTGTCAACTGCCCATCTGTCTGTTTCACTGCTTTAAAATACAGCATTCAGTGTAATTCAAATGGGTCCGACACGTTTTGTGGATTGCCAACACATATACTGTATGAACCGCTCTGCTTTGCTATATCTCTGGACCAGAGCAGACTGTGTGTGTGCACTACGGCAGTTATTATATAACGCAAAACCAGACTTCATTCACCCTAATAGAAATCATATTTACACTGTCTGAATCTTTTATCCCCTATATCCTGCAACATGTGCCATTCACCATATACAACATTATAATTGTGATTAGCAGACTTAATATTGAATGTCCTAGTCTTCTGTATGGTGACTGTGCAATGCATTTCCCTGCTTAGGGTTTGTCATAGAGAGTGTACATTTTGAGGGTTTCTCCCCTCACTGTTGCGACTAAAGGCCGGGACACACCAAGCAGATGGTTGGCTGTTGGACAGCGTTGGACCAGATGCAGCTGACGCAAGGTGACGAAAATGTTTTTGATGTCGCTAGTTCTTTGATGACAGCTTGGTGTGTGCCCAGTTTTAATAAAAATTGGGACTCTGATCAACACTGCGTTAGCTATTGTTTATTATCTTATTTTTATATTTTAAATGATTATTTTTACAAATGTTTAGGTGAACTCTAGGTGCGTGAGCTCTTGGTTACATGTGAATAAGTGACTTTCAGCTGCAGCAGTAGCATGCTATATAGGGCAGGAAACTTCAGATACTAGCAAGCATTTGATTGGTTAGAAAATATGAAGAGAAGCTGTCATGCATGTCATGAAAAAAAAAATCAATCATCAATATTGACAGAAGTGAGATACTGCTCGTTTTGAAGACTTATATCTTCTAAATGAAGATTGTGTCACTGTTTTGGATCACACTAGCTTATGGAAAAATGTAAAGTTAACAAAAAAAAAAAAATATATATATATATATATATATATATATATTTCAGGGGGACTTTAACAGTATAGGTGACCATAGTTTAAAATGGACATGCATGACATGTGGAGTCCAACAAGATTCTATTCTGGCACCTCTCCTGTTCAACCTTTATATCCTCCCACTGAAAAAAATAATGAGAAAGAACCAAATCTTTTACCACAGCTAAGCTGATGACACTCAGATCTACTTGGCATTATCACCTAATGACTACAGTCCCACTGACAGCCTCTGCCAATGCATTGATGAAACAGTTGAATGTGCCGAAACTTTCATCAGTAAAACAAAGACAAAACTCGTTTGCATTTGGAATCTGGAGTCAGATCTTTGTTTCAGGTGTCATGTCAAAGCAGTAACTAAACCAGCATATTATCTCAAAAACATTACAAAAATTAAATGCTTTTTTTTGCCAGTGAGGAATTGCACATGTTTTTATCACCAGTAGGGTGGATTACTGCAATGGACTCCTCACTGACCTTCCCAGAAAGACAGTCAGACAGTTGCAGCTCATCCAGAACGCTGCTGCCAGGATTCTGACCAGAACCAGAAAATCAGAGCACATCACACCAAACCTCAGGTCTTTACACTGGCTTCCAGTTACATTCAGAATATAAAAGTATTACTCCTTGTTAATAAACCCCTAAATAGCCTAAGACCTCACTGAACACAAACCTAACAAATCACTCAGATCAGGGGCGCCACTAGGGGAGGGAAAGTTAGGACGATTCAAACGGCCCACGAAGTTTAGGGCCCTCAGAGATATTATTAGGGGCCCACAAGTCGATAAGAATAATTAAAATTATTCTTATTCTTATTGTATGCTTATTTTAATATTCTTGTTTATGTAAAGAATTTTTAATTACCATTGTGTATGAAAACTACGATATAAATAAACGTAGCCTGCTTTGATGATGGAAAAAAAACAAAACAGCTATGCGTGTTTAGCGGCTCGGATGACACGTTCACAAACTAACATCAGGTAGGGGGAAAAAAATACATTGTGAGATAAACCCTCAAGATATTGACTTCCAACCACATACCTTCCTTCACTTAGAGTTTCCTCAAAATCCTTTAACTACATGTTGCGACACTCTTGAGACAGAAAATAGAAGCAGGACGAGGGCAGGGCACTGGAGTTACAAAATTTCAAACGGTCTAGACACCAGAACACACCCACCATACAATTCAGAAAATCTGATCTTTGTTTCTTACAATATTAAATGAGATACCAGAAAGGTTGGAGGGTTGAACTAGACAAATTTAAACAAATTACACAAATGATGTGTAATATTAGCAAAAATGGAATGAGATAATTTACTTCTCTTCCATAAAGCTGTAGAAATAGTCTAAAAGATGTTACTTAATGGATGTCACAATCTAAAGTTTTTCTCTTCATGCTCATGTGGGAAATTTATGATGCAACAGTATTGATCCACTGAAGTTCAAGTCATTAATATAAAATTTGACAGTTTTTTGTAAACAAAAAAAAAAACTAAACATTTTACAGCAGAATATAAATTCAACAGATTATTGGATTCAGAAAAACTAAGAGTTATTTTTAGTATCATTGAGATACTACTATATTATACACCATATTGAATTAATTGTATTTTTAGATTTTCCATTTCATTTTGAAATTGTTAACATTTTGTAGTGTTTCAGTTTTTTTAAGGTTTGTAAAAAAGTAGTTTTTTCCCCCTCCTAGTTGATCTAAAAAGCTTTGTTGCCAACTATTTAAAAAGAAAGTTGAATATCTTGCGATATATAATATATACATTTTTTTTATAGCAAGATGTATTTAAACATGAAAGCAATTCAATGTATTCCGTTTAAAAATATTTTTTTAAATCAACAGATTTATGATAATTCTAAGCAACAAAATGTAAAAACCTTTGAATTAAAGCCACTTTAAAATGTTCCGTCTAATAAAAACTACAAATCTAATACTACCCTCTCTGCTAAACATGCTATTTATGACTATTTAATTATTTTTTTATTCATTAAATAACTCCTATTTATGGAGATAATTCGTTTCTAAATTAGCAACTGTAGTGAAACAGAAAGAACTGAAATTCTCAATCTATTTTATGTGTTGTCTCAAACGCTCAGTAGCTGCAAACTGTGCTGCATGAGAATATGATTAGATTTTATGATGCCTGTCAACACTAATAAATTGCTTCTAAGGGGCAGAACAAAAATCACATTAGGGTTAATAACAGTCTTCTCTTTTTAATCGCTGTTTGAGAGACTGACACGATGAGGTGCTGTTAATCATTAAGTCCTATTAATTACTAAAAGGAAATTACTGGGAGCATGACGTCTGGAGTCAAGACAAGCGTAACCCTATCCAGCATTTGTCCACTGTTTACACAAGCTTTACTACTAATAAAAGTTTCTTAGATGTAATTTGTTTTTTGAACAGGAAGTGTGTTGTGTCTTTTATTCTAACATTTGAGGTCAGATATAAAATTCATTAGTGCTTTCTGGGGCAACTATTATTATTATTATTATTATTAAATGCCCAAAATCCACATACAGTACATTTTGATCTTGTGCTACAAAGATGAGTCATACCCCAAGAAGTGCGTTGAAAAGAGATGTGATAAAAACTAATAACGTTTTCCTGGTGAAGAAAAAAAAAACACAGGCCAAAAATCCTAAAGCCTCAAGGGACTTGACTCATATCTGAAGACCTTGAAAATGTAAAAATGTAAGTGCTTTAAATTGAATGACGTACAGTTGCACACATCGCTCTCAGCCTCTGGGGAAAAGGTTCATTACTGCTGTATCTCGTTTCTTAATTTCATGTTGTTTGGGAATTCTCCGGAAACGTGGGCCTGAAGCTACACAAGTGGTTCCTCAATGTTAGAAGGAAGTAGTTTCAAGGGTGTTTCAATTATGTAATACAGAACCACAGATTTACCACCAAGATGACCTACACTACCGTTTAGAAGTTGCAATTGTTTAATCAAATATAGTTTTTATAAAAGTAATATTGCCAAATATTGTTAAAACGCAAAATAACATTTGCCTTCTATCATATATATATATAAATAAAATTATTCATTCATTCATTCATTCATTTTCATTTCGGCTTAGTCCCTTTATTAATCTGGGGTCGCCACAGCGGAATGAACCGCCAACTTATCCAGCATATGTTTTACGCAGCGGATGCCCTTCCAGCTGCAACCCATCTCTGGGAAACATCCATACACACCCATTCACACTCATGCACTACGGACAATTTAGCTTACCCAATTCACCTATACCGCATGTCTTTGGACTTGTGGGGGAAACCGGAGTACCCGGAGGAAACCCACGCCAACACAGGGAGAACATGCAAACTCCACACAGAAACGCCAACTGACCCAGCCGAGGCTCGAACCAGCGATCAGCGACCTTCTTGCTGTGAGGCGAACGTGCTACCCACTGCGCCACTGTGAGGCCTTAAATAAAATTATATTAATTATATTTATTTATTTACATATTCAAAATATCTAGAATAGATAATAGCTATTAATAAAGCCAAGATAAGCCAGTAGATTTAACTTGTCAATCCATCTTGCTGGATGACATTGAGGAACATATCAAGGTTATGTCAGACCAATGAGAGGACAGTTGTACCCACATATGATTTGGATAATCACATTTTGGAATTTTGCCATTTTAATGCGAACCAAAACAAAAGGATACTGCAACACTGTCAAACAAATCACAGTTTTGTTTGACCCTGAACATATGAAGTATTCTTACCCTAATCAGAACAGTAGTGTATCTCTCATTAAGCTACAAGATGTATCAGTCCTCTCTGCACATAATATTCTCATTAAGACAACATTTCAAGCATGAACGGGCAGTCGGCCACAAATATCTTGATTTCCAAGAACAGCGTTCCAGGTCAAAGTTGGTAGAACAACAGCTTTTCATGAGCATGTGACGCTATGGTGTCTCGCAAGCGTCCTTTGACCAGCTGCCCGGCAACTCAAGCAGTTTATAAAAGGAGTGCTCACCTCTGCTGGCCAGCAAAGTTTCAAGGGACTTGGCCCAGCTTTCCACTTCTTTCCTGCTGAGTCGACCTCTGCCGTGACCAACCTGACTCCACTGCCGGAGGAAAGGCATTCGAGAACGCTTCTCTTTCGTGCTGAGAGAAACAAGAGGGTGAGAGGATACAGTACGTGACAAAGATGCTCACTGAAAAATGTGTGGAATCAATAACACTGGGCCAAAACAGGGGACTGAGATGAGTTTTGCAAGAGGTGGACAAAGAATAGGCCAAAAGCAAAAGTGCACAAAAATGTGATTTGATTATTTGCGAAGGTGATGTCTTTTACCTGGTTACGTTCTCCCGGTGCTCTCTCAAATTCGTATGCGAGGAATGTGGTGAACTCTGGTGTGGAAAACAATTAAAGGTCATCGATACGCATGATGATAACTGTCTTGATTCAAAATGTTCCATGACTTAAAGAAATGTCATAATAGTGTTACGTCATGGAAACCTTTCTGACAAAGCCAGATATATCAGATGCCAAAATATTCCAGAAAATGAAAGTTGTAACTTTATCACTTGCACTGTCACAATAGACACACACACACACAGACACACACACACACACACACACACACACACACACACACACACACACACACACACACACACACACACACACACACACACACAATCATTAGTGTGATTCCCTTATACAGAACTAGAACATCCAGTTCCTCTTTCGCTGTTTGGTTCTTCTTTTACCGTTTGGACAAAGCAACATTATATCTCAAGGGCTAGAAGCTTTACTAATTGTGTAATACAAAAGCATTCGTGGCTTTTCACATCATCGCACTTGGCTTGTGGATTTTGAATAAGCAGGACTGTATCCTGGAGCTGAAAGCTATGCTGCTCCTGATGTATGCGAATGACATGTTGTACTGTACAAAACATAAACAAGGCTCGACAATAAAAAAGGCTTAATGGCCCAGGGCCAGTGTGAGAAAGCTTCAGAGCAATTGAAGGAAATGTCTTTCACCATATCATATTATGTGATCTATTTATTAGATTTCAGAGTTTTTTTTTTTTTATTATTCTCTGGTTGTAAAAGAAGAACACCATCAAGCTGGCTGACATTTAAGGGTTATGTGATAGTTTTGGCATCAGTTAGAATGGGTGGACAAAGATAAATGAGGAAGGTTTAGCACACACTAGTATTTTCTAGACATTAGTTGTTATGAAAATATATTATAGGGGTTAAATTATTGGTATAATTGCACATAAAAAAGTATTATTTATATTACTAAAAATATAATAAATTAAATTTTACATTTTTAATTAAAATTCACCAGTTACATTTAAAGTTTGGGGTCAGTGTTTTGTTATTTGAAGAAATAAAAACATTAAACACATTAAAATAAAAGTGACAGTAAAAAGATATATACTGTTAAATTCCAAATAAATGGTAATTTTCAACTTCTATTCATCAAACACTCTTAAAAATGCTGGGTTGTTGTAACACGACATTGGGTCAAATATAGACAAACCCAACCACTGGGTTAAAAAGAAGTTTAAAAATGGAGTTTAAAAGAAATGTTTTTTAAAAGATCGTGTGACGATGATTGAAGTGATGATGTTGAAATTGATATATTATCATACAAATAAATTGAAATAAATTGTTTAAAAGCTACTTTAATTGCAATAAAATTGCACAATATTGGTGTTTTACTGCATTTCTGGCCAAACAAATGTAGCCTTGAAAATATCTAAATGGAGCAAAAGAAAACTTTTTATAGTGTCCTTATCATCATGTGAACTGAAATATTTAAGTAGTCTTATTAAAGATTTAATGATTATTACAAATAAATGAACTTCATTAACTAAAAGCATCCAAACTCACCTGTCCAAACAAACTTTTAATGTGTAATTTAGCCGCTGCCAGTTTGGAGTGAGCTTGCGGTCGGTGATGAGGAGTTTCTTCCGATTTCAATTTGGAAGGCAAAGAGTTGGTAAAAGTGTAACACTTCTCCACACTCTCACTGCTGCCTTTGGCATTGGAAGTGAGCTGACTGTCACTGTAGGCTTTAAAACTCTCATTAAGATTCGTAACTCTCAGTAAATCAGACTCCTTATCCAAGTTGACCAGATTTTCCACACTAACGCTGTGTTCTCGGATCAGCCCACCCTTTCCAGCACTCCCTGACTTTGCATCTGGGGTGCAAGGATAGGATGCTGAGGCCCCGTCCATCTCATCATCTGAGCTGCCTGGGGGCTCATCTCTGTCCACCTGCTCCCATCCATCCAACTCCAGTAAAGTACCCACTGAACTGGACTTACGAAGCATTTTGATGAGTTCCAAAACAGATTAAAAGAAAGGGAGAATGCCAGAGGCCTGCAGAAAAGACAACAGACAAAAAAATACATTAACTTCTGCTGTCTTTCTATCAACGAGTACTGAACAAACTACATCTCAGACCAACAGACAAATACATATAAAAAGTAAAGGCTGGTTCTGTGAAAGACCTTTACCATCTATCGAATCTTTTCACTTAAAAGTGAAAAAAAGAGCAAAGAAATTTTTAAAACGGGGGGAACACCTTCAAATTATGTACAATGCATAAATAATACACGATCTTAACTGAAGTAAATGGTTAAGAACTGTTCATTGAAAGGTAAAACAAAACTACAGATAGATAGATAGATAGATAGATAGATAGATAGATAGATAGATAGATAGATAGATAGATAGATAGATAGATAGATAGATA